>JAJTUV010001871.1:0-52500 GCA_021653895.1 Mastomys natalensis | reverse complement strand
TTTTTTTTTTTTTTCTGTCATTGTTTTGATAAATCACAACACAAAGCCAGACATGTCTCAAGGTCAATGATGGTCTGTTTTCTTCTTTGCCAGGCCCTGTCTGATGGGAAGGAAGGACACAGAAGATTTATTGCCAGCCATCTCCTAGGCTGGGGAGGCCATGCCTAGAGTCCCCCCCCCCCCACCAAGTCAGCAGGTACAGTCCACGTTACCAAGTGTGTCAGCTTCATGAATGCCAAAGTCACTTTGTCCCCTGGTTTGGTCAAAACACAGTTGAAGGGCTGTACTGGCTGACTAGACATGCCAGTGCCTCCTGCCTGGATGCTGTGGTACCCCTGGCTGATGCACACCATTTAGAAGCATGTTCCCCATTCCAG
Organism: Mastomys natalensis; assembly: GCA_021653895.1. NCBI lineage: Eukaryota > Metazoa > Chordata > Mammalia > Rodentia > Muridae > Mastomys > Mastomys natalensis. The sequence goes on along the minus strand of JAJTUV010001871.1, from coordinate 52,123 downwards.
TCTGTCCTACCCTCAGTCCTGACAGGTGGAGGAAGTCAGTGTTTGCTTGAACCTTCCCAGTGATAATCACTCTTTTTATTTGCCTGGGCATCTTCTGAAAGGAAGGGGTGGCTCTCCCCACTTACGTCTGTGCTTTGCTTATCAGTTAAAAATCATGACGTGACCAGAGGGAGGGATGACCCAATGTGCAGATGAACATCAGAAATGAAAGAAATGTAAAAAATTTCCAATAAAAAATTTCCAATAATAAAATAAAAAAAAAGAAAAAATAGAAAAGCCTTCAGAGTATTTCCTAACAGAGCTCAAAGCAGGCAAGTGGTCTCCGATAGAAGGAACACACTGAGTCCTGTCAAGAAGCCCAAGCCCTGGCTCAGGCGATTTCCATGACAAGGTAGAGTTATCAGTCCAGGGACAAGGTCACCTGACAGAAGCTAGAACCTTCTTGGGCCAGTCTAGTAGATGTGGGACTGTAGGCAGCCGTGTTTAAGATAGCACCTGGGACAGTTGCAAAGTCTATGACTAGCACCTGACATGTAGGCAGCTGGCTTCCAGCGTGGCCAGCTCAGCTAAACTGGTAAACAAGTCCTTTGTGCATGCGTTGGCCTCGTGCCCCTCCCAGCGGGCTTATGCTAATGAGGTATTGGCAGTCTAACCTATCCTGAGAGAAACTTGTCACCCAGCCTGCCTTGGGAAGATATATAAGCAGGCATTTCTGCTGCTGAGGGGTCCCCTGTCCCGTCCCTGTCCATATCCATAAGTCAAGAGTCTTCCTGCAATAAAGCTAGAGAAGGATCCGACCGTGTCATGTCTTAATTGCTGGTCAAGGCGACGCGACATGGGACCACTGAGAAGAAACTAGTGTTACAGACAGATGTCCCTTCCCTTCTCCTGGAGTATCCCATTTCCCTTCATTTTGGACAAGCCAGGTTTAAAGCTGGAAACACGAAGGCTTGAGAAACTTCACCTGGGAGTTCCTGCCCAAGTGGAGCAGTCAGAGTAAAATAATGAACATTTCAGTTAGCCAGTGCTTGCAAACCTTAAGTCATAGATTCTTATGCCTGATCATAAAGGTTTGAGTTTGGATTAGAAGCCACTCATACTGGTGAACACAAAAGAAGACCCTTTGGAATGAAGCTGTTGATAGTAAGTTATCCTGCACTGTTTACGCTCAGTGAGATTCAGGCTCTGGAGTTGGGGTTGGCACTTCAGACCCAGCTATATTTGTCTTAGAGTGTCCTCCAAGACCTTTTGTCCAGGAATTGGCTTCCCCATACCCATCCTGTGGAAAGGGGGAAGGGCAAGAGCCTGCTAGCCCAAGAGTAAGCATCATGTCCTTAAGAAGAGAAGGAAAGCACATTGGGTAAAAAACACTGTGTTCTTCAACACAGCTGGGGGAAAAAAAAATCAATGCCAGCACCTTCCAAAGCTAAAGACTAAACTACTGTCTATCCCATGGTATAAAGACACCTGTGGTGGGAAGGGGTACTTAGAAGTCTCACCCAGGGACAGATGTTCTTCCTGGGACCCTCTATGTGGAACAGAGACTCCAGCTGAACTCTTCTGGTTCCTGAATTTGCCTAGGCAGTATCTGCTGGACACTGTATGTATCTAGTCTGATGCTCTGCTATATTTCTGATACTCACCATTTTTATTTCACTGTTCAATTGCTGTGAAGAGACAACATGGTAAAGTCACCTCTTACGAAGGAGAGCATTTAATTGGAGGCTTGCCTGACGTTTCAGAGGTTTAATCCATTATTATCAAGGCAGGAAGCATGGGGCACACATGGCACCAGAGCAATAACTGAGAACTACATTGTGACCCATAGGTAGAGAGAGACTCTGCGCTTGGCATGGCTTTTGAAACCTCAAAGTGCCCCCCACCCCACACACACACCCAGGACACACTTCATCCAAAAAGGCCACACCTCTTAATTTCTCTAATCTTTTAAAATAGTGCCACTCCCTGGTAACTAAGCACTCAAATAAATGAGCCTACGGTGGTTATTCTAATTCAAACCACCATATTCCACTCCCTGGTCCCTAAAGGCTTGTAGTCATATCATAATGCAATAATGCATTCCTTCAAGCTTCGAAAGTTCCCATGGTCAATCACAGTTTCAACACTGTTTAAAAATCCAAAATTCAATGTTGCTTTAACTGTAAGCCCCTGAAAAATCAAAATAAAAAGGCAAATCGCATGCTTCCAATGTACAATGGCACAAGATATATATTACCATTCCAAAGGGGAGGAAATACTGCATCAAAGCAAGGCATAAAATCAGCAGGATAAACTCCAAAAAACCAAAAAAAATCCAAATCTTAAACCAAATTTATTTAGATAAATAAATAAAATTATTACATTCTCTTGCTCTTCTCCTTGGTCTTCACAGTGGTGTTTTATGACTATTGAACTTTTTTTTTTTTTTTTGGTTTTTCGAAACAGGGTTTCTCTGTGTAGCCCTGGCTGTCCTGGAACTCACTCTGTAGACCAGGCTGGCCTCGAACACAGAAATCCGCCTGCCTCTGCCTCCCAAGTTCTGGGATTAAAGGCATGCGCCACCACCGCCCGGCATGACTATTGAACTTTATGATTGCTGAATTTCTTCTTATTCCCAGGATTCTGGGATTCTGGCCTATTCCGTTAGAGCAGTTTCCTGTCTGTCAGTCATGTGCTATAAGACATGAGCACGGCGAGGGTTAAGAGCATTACTTAACCCTAGTTAATTAATTGCTGGTTAATTAATTACTAATTAATAAGTAATTATTAACATTAATTACTATCCAGCCAGGCAATTGGATTTCCATCAATCACCGGTAAACTCTATTGGTTGGAGGAAAGTCAACCTCATCTGCTGAGAAGGAGGAAGCACGTTAGCTGTGCCCTTGGCCCCAGCGGCCTCTTCCTCAGCATCAAGACTGAAGTTCTTTGAGCCACACTGAGCCCATGACCTACCTGTAAGCTATGCATCTTGAAACTAGACATGGCTTGGTGCAAGTCGCACTGTCAAAAACACTCAACAGACTCGTTTTACTGTAGGGTATCTGCGGAAGAACTGGGCTCCTCATTAATGCTAATAATGGCACTGCGGTGCTGTAGACTTCCTGGCACCAAAGACTGAGCAGTGAGCGTGCCCTTGGAAGCCTGCTGAACCGGCCCTGAAAGCTTAATCTTGAGTCATTTTTCCGTTCCAAGTGATTCTACTAGCCATTTAATATTTGTAACAAATTCTTCCTGCTTAAACTGGCTAGAAGATGTCTCAGTTAGCTTTCGCTGTCAACTGGACACAGTTTACAGTCATCTGAGGGAGTCTCAATTGAAGCATTGCCCAGTTCCCATTGGCCTATGGCCATGTCTGTGAGAGACTGTCTGGGCTGATGATTGACGTGGGTAGGCCCAACCCACTGTGGGCAGCACCATCCCCAGGCAGCAGAACATGAGCCATATAAGAAGTTTGGCTGGGCATAAGCCAATCAGTGAGCTGGATAGTAAATCAGGACCTCAAGCTCGTGTGGCAAGCAAGCACTTTACTACTAACTGAACCCTCTCTCCAGCCCTGATTTTAGAATTTCCAACTGCAAAACTGTGAGCTAAATAAACCACTGTGTGGTAAATATTATTTGGGGGTTTCTACCCCACCTTAGATCACTTAGTTCCTAAATAAATGATACAAAAAATCTTTAGAATTAGAAGCTTAAAAGCACTAGAGCTGAGCAGATGTCAACCCTCTATGCTATTTTGTCTACTTCCCTGTCAGTAACCCCAAGATACCACTTGCCATGTTCTATCTGGGCTACTCCTACTCCAACAGGCCAGCCCTCATGGCCATGTACTCATGATCCACCTACTCCGTGGTGACTTCTTGCTTCTTCCTCCTCTCATGGTCCTTGCCTGAGACCCGAACCCTGAGACATCACCCCTCCTACCTCTCTTCTGCCCAGCTACAAGCTGTAGGTGTCTTTACTACCCAACCAAGGATAACTTGGGGGGCAAGTTTTATACAACAAAAGCTGGTATACATGAGAACCTGCTTATCTTGGAGCAACCAAATCTTGGGTTATTAGCATTTGAATACATAACAGCACCAGAACAACCCACTACAAACCACTTTTCTCCAGAAGGACCCAGCCTCTAGGGTTTTGCTATAACAGAGCAGAAGAATGTGGCATGTGGTATGCCTGTGGCACATTCCGGTTACCTCGTTCCTTCACTTATTTCCAGCTTTCACTCATGTCAGACGTCCAGTGTAAGTCACTGTATCGACTTCCTAGGAAACGAAGAGCACCTTTAGTTTAGCCATTAGCCATCCAGAAAAAGGGAGAACACGGGTAGAGTTTCTGAATCTACTCTTAGGAGATGTCTTAGTTACCGCTCTATTGCTGTGATGAAATACAACGACAAAGGTAACTTCTTTTTAAAGAAAAGCATTTAATTGGATGCTGCAGTTCCAGAGGGTTAGCTGATACCATCAAGGTGGAGAGGGTGGTGGCAGACAGACAGATAGGCAGGCAGGTATGGCACTGGTACTGTAGCTGAGGGCTCATATGCCAATCTGCAAACAGAGGGCAAAGAGAGAGACTGGGCCCAGTATGGGCTTTTAAAACCTTAAAGTCCACCTCGGTAACACACCTCCTCCAACAAGACACACCCCCTAACCCTCCCCAAACAGTTCCATTAACTGTGACACAAGCATTTCAACACACACGCCTATGAAGACCATTCTCATTCAAACCACCACGGGGCGGGGGTCTCCGTCTCCTTCCCTTCCTTCCCATTACTATGCTGGATTTCTCTAGATCCATTTACTCCTGCATGTATCAAATATTTACCTAATGCTTACTATGTGCCAGCAAGGATAAGTGCTTTATACACGTATTGCCTCAGTTGTTGTGGTCCTCAGGATAGCCCTGACAACCCAAGTGTTCTTTTCAACCATGTTTTGCAGGAGAGAGAGAAGTTGGGCAATTCGTCTAAGGTCACACCTTATACCCACCCATCCTTGGAGGGATGCTCCATCCCTTGATAACTCGGTTTGTTGTTTCTATTCTCTAAACACCCCCCTGCCTTCCCCCTTTCTCTCTCTTTCCCCCTCTTCCTCTTCCTCTCCCACTCCCCTCCTCCCTCATACTTCGTTTCACTCCATTTTGCTTGGTGCAGATTCTCTCCCTGACCACAGCCACTCGTGGTTTGGAAAGCCTTCAAGCTAGTCATGCCCAGTTCAACCCCTCTTTCCTGTTCTCACAGCTGTTTCCCAGGCCCAGATGGGGTGCTCTTTCTACAGCAGTGTTGAGGAATGTCTAACATGCCCGGCCTCGGGCTACGACATGGCAATAAAAGCTTTCAGCCACTGTGAAAACCAGAAATGCCTGAGATATTTTCAGTGTCTTCGTGGAGACATCTGTTAGGAACACATATGCACATATGCTCTCGCTCTTAAACTTTTTAAAAACCCTTCAGTGAGTTTATTTATTGATCCTTTTTCCTGCCAGGAACTGGGCTAGGCAGCAGAGAGGTGGTAGAGAGTAGGGCAGGGCAGCCCCTGTCCTCCTGAAGTAAGAGATCTAGAGTGGATGAGAGAACCTCAACTACCCTTCTCAGCCCTTTTCAAGGTTGCACATGGAAAGGATGGACAAGATGACACACAGGCCCTAAGACTTCACATGATCCCTGAAAGATGAGCAGCAGTCAGCTGCCCATATGTGAGCACCAGTGTGTGTGTGGGGGAATACAGGTTCTGATCAGAAAGAACAAGTGAGCTCAGTTCTAAAGAGGAGGGCAGGCTATGTCCTGCAGATGCAAGAAATATAGTGAGGCTGGGCACCCAGGTAAGGAGGAGATGGAGGCTGAGGTAGCCAGAGGCCATGCATGGTCTGAGGGGTGTGCCAATCACAGTGATTACCCCATGCATGGTCTGAGGGGTGTGCCAACCTTAGTGATTGCCATCTCAAGACAGCAAAAGGGGCTGATTTAAAAATGAGAATCACCATGGAATAATTAAAATGCTCTTAAGTGAGCAGTGCCAACACAGTCTAGATACAGCACCCCACTACTGCTCAGAAAGTTCCGTCTGCTCCTCTGCAGAGCATCTCTGGTCCTTGGCAACTGAGCTCTGCTTTCTCTTTCATTGTAAAGTGGCTGCACCTGCAGTGGATCCCAAGGGTTTAGAGCGGAGAATGGATCAGAGAATGGATGGAAGGGAACAAGACCAAATGGGAGAGATCCATTTGCAGGCTTTTGCAACATGCCAGGCTCTGCATTGTGGTGATGGCTGCAGGGATGAGAGGAAGGATAACTGCAAAGTACTGAAGAACCCAGCTCCTCAGCATGGTCTCCAGGGCCCTGTACCCATTAGCCAAACCTACTGCTATCCATACATCCCCACTGCAGAGAACTGGTCCTATTCGTAGGCTCACCAAGGTTCTCCATGGATACAGCTTTGTTTTGTGCTGCCACTGTCCTTAAAAGTGTGCTTTCCTCTGCCAGTACAATGTAGTTTTTCATGACCCACTATAAAAGGCTGTTCTTGTGGAGAATGCATCCTGACTCTGCCTGGTACCTGGTAGGTCATTCCTTTATCATTTTTGTTTTGAATTTTGTAGTTGTTTTTTTATTCACTCCCCAATATAGATTGGAAGTTTCTTAATGATAATGACCACATCAGCATCATGTTTAGGTGGCCTGTCACATAATAGGTACTCAATAAATATTTGCTAAGCACATCCTTACCTCTGTTTCTCTCTTTGTCCTTCCCTTTCCCCTCCTTTCCCCCTCCTCTTTCTCTTCTTCCTTTCCTTCTTCAAGCTGTTGTGAAGTCATGGAAATAAATGCTTGGTGGTAAGCATAAAATTGCAGGTAGACTGATTATTTTCCTTCTCTGGTAGCTTGTATAGCACCTTCTAGCACTATGAACTAGTCAGGAGGGATGACGTTTCTAGTTGATACCACCTCAATTTCCCCATGTTTAATGACATAAGCACGTGGTATCTTCAGCTATAAACCCCAAAGCTGCAATAGCAACCTGTTTGTGAGACATACACTCACTGGCGTAATAGTGGCACAAATGTTACAGAAGTAACTAACCACCTTTTCGTTGGATTTAGGGTCTGCTCTATTAGATGGAACCCATACCTGCTGCTAATGAATTCAAGAACCTGAGACTAAGTAGGTCGTGGGCCCTAAGGGAAAACTTATAGCAATTCTTCTGCTAAATGAACAGAGCAATAAAAATGGCCCCTAAGAACGATAAGCACAGAACGGCTCCTAAGAACATATTGCTAGACCCGCAGATCACAGCGTGGTTGAACCCGCATCAGAGAAGCTTCATCTTACAGTAGATGGTAATTAACATGAGACCCACAACTGGACAATGTGCAGACAGTGGGAGACCTTGGAGTACTCAGCCCTAAAGGGGACATCCGTGTCACACCCCTCCTTTCAAGGTTCAGGGAGCTATGCAGGAAGTGTAAGAGCCAGAAGGGGAAGGCTCCAAGGAAATGGCATCTTCCAGCCATGGGAGGATTGATGCACGTAAGAACTCACAGAGACTGTGACAGCACACATGAGCCCTGCACGGGTTCAAGCCAGACAAAATCCCAGCATGGAGAGGGGGAAGTGGACACGAAATCCTACCTCTAACCAAGAAAGAAGCCATTGCAATTGATACCTGTTGGAAGAGGGTAAATCTGTCTTGTCAATGGAGTGAGACTGGGTGTATCAACCACACCCCATGACAGGGTGAATGCCCAAGGGTAGTTGGCCAAAATAAAATGGAATCCATGGTTTTGTTATTAGTTTGGGGGTGGGTTCTTTTTCTGGTGTTATTTTTTTCAGAGAGAGGAAAAAAATATGGGGAGGGAGGATCTGGGAGGAGTTGGGGGAAGAAAAAGAAAACAATTTAAATGTACTGTATGGGAATTTTAGAAAATAAGTTTTTTTTTTTTTTTTTTTTTTTTTAAAGAAAGCAGATAGAAATTTATTCCTGTGAGCATGATTTAAGCTAACATGTCTTTGTCCATGCTGCTATGCTGGCTGCATACACAGCAGACCCAAGAGCGTGTGTCTCTGGGAAGACTGCTTGGAATGCTCCCAGTCAGCTGGAGTCCCTCTCAATTCTGATCTGCCTCACTTTGGACTGGATAGAACTCGATCCTCACAGCCTCTCAGGCTTTATACCCATGAACCCCAGTTTGTTTCCCTGCCCCATGTCTGCCTTTCATGTTGTCACCACAGAGAAAGACCTCTCTCCCCACCCTGTGGAACACTGGCTGGAGACAGCGCACAACCACGCAGATCACTCTTACTCCAGGGACAAACCATATAACTGTGACCTGGACTGAGATCTCAGGTCCTCTGCCATCAGACAAACCCGTGAGGAGCTCGCTCTCATTGCCTGCGAGCAATCACTTTCTGGAAGTTAAAGGAGATGGCATTTCCTTTTGCTGATCTCTCTTTCCACTTTGGCCTCCTTTTTTACCCGAATCCCACTCCACACCCTTGTTTTCTCAGAACTGCCAGGCTGAGTAAGGAACAGCGAGACATAGGGAAGTGGATGTTGGCACATGTCTTAGCAAGTGCTACCGCAGGGGTTAGTCACTTATTTTGTTTAGTCATTAAAGTGTCCTTTAAACCACAAATGTGCCAGAGGCTGATTTATCTCTAGTGTGAAAAAAAATCCTCAGGTATCTTATATGTCAGATCTTTTGGTCCTAGTGGGGTTTTAGTTGCACAAAAACTTGCACACACACACACACACACACACACACACATACACACAAAAGTAAAACTTCCTGCTCCCACACCTTTGAAGTCACTATCTCATGTTTTCTGCTTCAGTTTTCTTTAAGATAGTCTCTCTTGCTAGCCCAGACAAGCCTTGGACTCTCCTTCCTCCCCATCCTGAGTGGAAGGATTATAAGCATGTACCACTATCCCTCGCTGTTAAATTGCTTTTAAAAACTGTCAGATCTGCCTTGTTGAGACATTATTTACCAAAAAGTAATCATAATAATTAAAGGTCCAAGAAACTAGTTGTTACAGAAGCTGATCCTTGCTGTTCAAAGATCTTGAAAACCCTGCACCTTTTGTGTACCAAATGTTTTCCCAGCTGCTGGGAAGAGAGATGGATTAGACTATTAGCATGCACCAACTGAGTGATGAGACAGAATGATGAGAAAGTACGTATAGGGAACCCGGTAATAACGAAGGTGGATAACAGTTTCTGGAGGGGATCTTCCGGAAGGCTTGGGTTGCAGAGCTAGACTCCATCATCAGCAAATAAGTGGATGGAATATTTGCCGAAGGAGAAAACAGCAGCCTGCTGCACAGAGCTTAGTGCATGCAGAGGTCACTCGGGGTTGTAGCCTGTGCACGCCCCAGTTAGCGGCTGAACACCTGGGCTCAATCTGTGCTTTCCTGCTTAGAATTTATATAAACTTGAGCATAATTCCTGGCTTGGTTTTTATTATCTGAAAGCAAAGAATCAGGCCTAAATTTAGACTTCTGCAAAGGGGCTTTTGTATTAATCAAACAGCTCATAAAATGGCAGATATTGCATGTCTCCCAACAAGGGAGACATTTGATAGCAATTCTTTCTTTTTAAATAATTTATTTTTATTTTATGTGCATTGGTGTTTTGCCTGCACGTATGCCTGTATGAGGCTGGTGTATCCCATTGAACTGGTGTTACAGACGGTTATGAGCTGCCATGTGGGTCTAGGAACTGAACCCAGGTCTTCTGGAAGAGCAGCTCTTAAATTGCTGAGCCATCTCCTTACCGAACATGAGGATGTGAAGCTAGCAAGGGCCAAGAAAAGCTTTGCAAGCCTGCTAGGGAACCCCCAAAGGTTTCAGTCCGTCGGTATGAAGGCAGATCTACACCTGGACAGCATGTGGGGCAAAAGTAAACAGGAATATAGGTGAGACCAGAGCAGGGAAGGAGAGGATTACACTTTAAATAGTCCACAAAACTTGAAGAAGACTGAGGCCCGGACAGTAGTGGGGACAGAAAAAGTGATGGAATAAACCTGGAGTATATGAAATATTAATATAATGTATAATATTAATCATAAAATAGATTTTCAGATCGGATCTGAGATGTACTGAAGAGGTCAGTTTCATGGGGATTGACTAATTAGAGGCATGAGGGATAGGCAAGTAAGTGTCTGGGACACACCCAGGGCCTGGCTTGATGCAGTAGCTGCAAACCCAGATGTTGTCATAGAGATTGGTGGGGAGCTTTGTTTGTGAATGTAGAGATAAACAACGGGCTCACTGAAGGATTCAGGAACTTTAGGTACCAAAGCGTCTGAGCGGGGAAGGAGCTGAATGAAGGAGTGGGCACACATGGACCAAAGCCCAAGGGGGAATTTTCATCTGTTCATTTATTTACTACATCCACTTATTGTTTTGCGGAGGGAAATATGGTTTTTACAATTTCCAACCATCTGTCTTTTGCTGGGAGTGGGAGGCAGAATCAGCTTCATCTGGGTTTGAGGGATAAGGGAGGGAGACTCAGAAACCTGAGCAGATTATAGTGGGAGAGAAGGAGAGACGGGCGGGGAAAAGGGTTAAAGTTTCATCCATTGAGAAAAATAAAATTATGAAATTTGCAGGAAAATAAACGGAATTGGGCAGTACTACATTAAGTGAGGTGACCAAGGCTTATGAAAACAAACCCTGAATGTTCTTCCTCATATGTAGATTGATTTTACATTTCTGTATATTTATGTACCAGTGAGGGTAGGTAGAGGTCGGAAACCAGTAAGGAATCCTGAGAGAGAAATAAGGAGGCTTGAAGAACTGAGGGGATGCCACAGGACACAGGTACTATGAAACCAGAAAGCAGACTACTGGGGGTGGGCGGGGACAAGCAGGAACAAGGCAGAGATGAGAAGGAATTAGGGATCCATCAAAATTAAGCAGAAGGAAACCTGTAACTTTGTATTAATTCAAAGAAAATTAGTGCCAGCAAGATGGCTCCGCAGGTAAAGGTATTTGTGGCCAAGCCTGATAACTCGAGAATTGGATCTATGGAACCAACCTGAAAGAAAGAGAAAGCTGACTCCCAGAACTTGTCATCTGACCTTCACATGCTATAGCAGGTACGCGCATGTGCGCACGGGTCCCCTCTCTCTACACCTCCGCCCCCCCCCCGCAAATGTAAATGCAGCAATTTTATAAAATTAAAACTTAAAAAGAAATTAAAGATGTAAGAGTAAAGGTATGGTCAGAGGTGGAAGTCACAGCCACAATCGCCAACTGGGTCTCTGGCAAGTCTTGGTGGAGAAATGAATTCCTCCAAGAATACAATCCCCGACGGTTATGAAAGCGGTGTGGCAGTTGGTTCTCCTCAGGCTCACCTCAGACAAGAAGCAAATGAGTTGAGCTGTTTGATGAAAATCTGGTTGACCTCCCATCGCCAAGCTGAGCTGCGGTCATCCCTCGCATCTCCTCCCTGTAGGATGACTGATTGACTTGCAATCGATGCCTCTCAACAGCAAATGTGCAATCAGCCAGTACAGGGGTGGAGGTAGGGAGCCAGCAAACCAAACCCCTTGCTCTCGCTCTAGCATCCAGTGTCTCCGATCCACTCTTACATCAAGAGCTGGGCTCTTCTCTGCAAATTCAACAACAGTTCTGCAGTATATTTCTTATGCGTGATGATGCCACTGATATCTATACGTGAGACACCAAATTACTTTACAACAGAGACAGACAGCTTCTTGCTATCCCACAGCCTTTTGATAATTTACCTACTGTCTTAGGGCTCCCATTGCTCTGATAAAACACCACGGGTTAAAAACAACTTAAGGAGGAGAGGGTTTATTTCAGCTCACAAGTTGTAGTCTGTCATCCAGGGAAGTCAGGGGGAGAACTCAAGCAGGCCAGGAACCTGGAGGCAGGAGCTGGTGCAGAGACCATGGAAGGGTGCTGCTTACTGTCTTGTTCTCCAGTGCTTGCTCAGTCTGCTTTCTTATAGAACCCTGGGACAGCGCCACCCACAGTGGGCTGGGCCCTCCCCATCAATCATTAATTAAGAAATATACCACAGATTTGCTCATAGAAAATCATGTGTTAACATTTTCTCAGGTGAGGTTCCTCCATCTTCCCAAATGATGCTAGCATGTGTCAAATTGACATGTATCTATGTCACATATATGTTATATATGTGACAGCACACTTATTTGTACACTTACCATACTATATTGATTTCCTTGTCCATGTTAATTATCCTCATAATTCTGAAAAATAATTCAAGAGTAGAAACTAAGTACTACCTTACTTCCTGTCCTTCATGCCAGGCTGCTCATTCATAGTAGGTGGGGACATTATTATTCCATGAATAAATGGTTTAAAGGGGAAAGGAGACCACCAGTACACATAAATTGGCTGTAATTGTGTTCCAACAAGCATGTATTTTAGCAAACCGTCAGAAGAGCTCTTGGAGATAATTCATTAAAAACTCAATATGCTATTGATCTTTTTTCCCAATGAAGTTGTGTTCATCAAGATTTTTTTCTTTTTAGCTCTAGGGTAGTGCCTGTTGATATAGAGTTCTATTTCAAGCCACAGTGAGGACTGAGGCAGGAGGATCCAAAGTCCAGGGCCCACCTGGGTCACTTTGTGATACCCTGTCTCAGAATATAATGTAAAAGTAGGGTCGGGGCATAACTAGTCTATTGACCAAAGGTTCAATGCCCAACACCACTTCAAATAAGAAGCAGTCATCGGGTAAGAAGACTATGTATGGTTCTGTCTAAGTTCAAGAAAGACAAAGCAATCTGGTAGCAGAGATCAGGGCAGTACCCCCTCTGGTGGGGGCTGTTGTCGATGCTATCTTGGAACAAGTTTAGTCCTCTAGAAGCATCATAAAAAGTCTATACCCCCAAATATTAACAGCTTATAAAAATATAATTCCATTGTAAAACTCAACATACTTACATAGTCTAAACGCTTGCTAACTAAATTATGCATTGTATTTGAATTCCACCTGTTAGTGAATGCCTTCTTTTCTATCCCAGGATCAAGTCACAGGATCCCACACTGCATTAGATGTCTTGTATCCTTAATCTTTTCCTATCTATGATGGTTCCCTAATGTTTTCTTATCGACTTTCTCCCTTTGCATTTGTGTGTGTGTGTGTGTGTGTTCACATGCACAGGCATAGACCATTGCACACATGTGGAAGACAACTTATGGGGTCAGTTTTCTGCATCATATGTGTTTTAGGATTGAACTCATGTGTCAGGCTGGGCGTTAAGTATCGTCACTACCTGAGTCATGTCACAGTCCTTTATGACCTTGGCAGTTTGAAAGACTAGTGGCCAGGGCTTTTGAGAACTGTCCCTGCTTAGTCTCATCTGCTGTTTAATACAATTAGGTTGGGGTTGTCCATTTTGCGGATACATAGCATGGGGGTGTTGCCCTTCTTTGTATACTCTATCAGGAGTCTTATGAAAGATGCTGTTAAACGCAGTCTCTTTAGAAGGCATCTGCTGGATTTCTTCATCATCAATCTAATATCCAAAGTATGATGCTTTGATGCTATGTTTGTAAACGTTTACTGATCTTGGCTCTGGTCATAACATCCATCCCTTGTCCTAAAGGCGCTCGGCCACTTCACAATGCAAATACATTTTGTCCATCCATAACAGCCTCCAGAATCTTAGCTATTTCCAAAGACTCCTGGACATATCATCAGGAATAAAGAGAACCCCTTCTAGGGCACCAATTTTTCCATGGTAGCCAGTTTTTCATTGCTGTGACAGCCATCTTTAAAAAGTGGGAATTATAACAGTTTTTGCTCATGGACTCAGAGGTTTCAGTCTCTTTTGTGGGTAAGGAATGATGATGTCAGTCACACCGTGTTGGCCAGGAGACAGACAGCATGCCTATAGTCTTTTCGCTATATTTTGAAAATTAACTGTTAAAGTCTGCATACAAATTGAAAGGTCTCACCACGGCATCTCCATAGAGACGTGCCATTAACCTTCCTCCTCACCCATCCTCCCCAGCCTTCACTCTCTTTCATCTTTTTAAAATCAGAATGTTTTGACAAGAACAAACTGCCCTATTAAAAGAGGGCAGAGTGACTAGTTTAAGGATGGCAGTTCTACAGCTTGGCACTCCATTTCTTAGGCTTGGCCCTCGGGAACCCCTTCTCTTTGGTTCTTTTTGAGAAGCCCTGTCCTTCTGAAAGCACCATTTAATTTTTCTGTCATCATAAAATGTTCCAAGCTCTTTCTTGATTTTTTTTCCTGCCAAGTCCTGGAATCGATTAGTACTCCAAGGAGCCTTCTGTTTGATATTGAAAAATGCTCATTAAGAAAACAAGAACTAGATGCTAAGTTTTGACGAGGCTGTCTAGTTGGGTGTCTACTGCTGCGATAAGACCCCATGAAGAAAAGCATCTTGTGGTGGGGATGGTTTATTTCCATTCACAATTCCACATCACAGTCCATCACCAAAGGGAGTCAAGGCAAGAACCTGGATGCAGGAACCGATGCAGAGGCCATGGAAGAGTGCTGCTTACTGCCTTAGTCCTATAAGGCAAATAATGACAATAATTTAAATACTTTCTTACTCCTAAAGAGAGAAATCAAGGCACAGTCACAATCAAATCCAGGAAAAACAAAAGTTCAGTGGCATAAAAACTTTAATGTTTAACACTTGGGACCCAAGGACCCACTCATTACCCTCTGGGCTCCAGAGGGCCTTGGCAGCATCACCTGTCCAGCTCTGCCATCGGCAGCACACATAGCTTGTCTTCTAAGCTCTACTGCACAACGACTGCTGTCCTTGGCGATTGTCCCATGGCTCTGGTCTCTCTAAAATTCGGGGCTTCCACTGCAATGGGGCTGCACCTTCATCAATAACTTTCCAATGGGCTCTCTTCAGAGCCTCTGAAGCTGTCACACGGTGCCAAGCCTCTGCCTTTCTCCATGACCCCTTTAATCCTGGGGTTTCACTGTAGCTGAGGCTGGACCTTTACCCATGGTTTCTCCCAGCCTCTCTTTGGGGACTCCATCTCAGCTGCCCTTTACAATGCCTTTGTGCCTTCAAAACCAGCACTACTTTGGAAACCATTTCATAGTATCAAGTTCAGTTGCCAGCACAAAGTACAGTCTTAGAACCCTCTGGTCCATAACCTGTGTGTGCTGACCCCAAAGAAACACTAACCAGAAGATTTGGCCTCAGTGATGCTGGTCTCTTCATAATCATAACTGATTTTTCAGCCTCAACTGACCAGAACCACATAGTTTTCATATCACACAAATGGCCACAGTTGTGACCTTGGGTGTTATAAAGAAACCTTAGATAGATACCATCATACAGTGTGAGTGTTACTTTTCTTTTCTCCAATCTATCTATCTCTCTGACTATCTATCTATCTATCTATCTATCTATCTATCTATCTATCTATCCTATCTGTTTTTTGGGACAGGGTCTTGCTATGTAGCGCTAACTGTCCTGGAACTCACTATGTAGACTAGGATGTTCTCACACTCACAAGCTCCTCTGGCTTCTGCCACCTAAGTGCTGGAAGGAGAGTCATGTGCCACCTTGCCCAGCTTTATTCACTTTTGTATTGCTTTAATACATGACCAAGGCCACTTATGAAAGAAAGTGTTTATGTGTGGCTTCCAGTTTCAGGTTAGAGTCCATGGCCCCCATCCTGGGGGAGCAGAGCAGGCAGGCACGGTGTTGGGGCTGTAGTTGGGAGCTCACATCTCATCCATTTCTACAAGCATGAGGATAAGAGAGCTACTAGAGATGGTGTGGACTTTCTAAACCTCGAATCCCAACCCCAGTGACACACCTCCTCCAACAAGGCCACACCTCCTAATCCTTCGCAAAAAGTTCCACCAACTGGGGATCAAATATTTACATATATGAACCTATGGGGCCATTCTTATTTAAACCACTGACTAGCCTCTCTCTCTTTCTCTCTCTCTCTCTCTCTCTCTCCTCTCTCTCTCTCTCTCTCTCTCTCTCTGTGTGTGTGTGTGTCTGTATGTGTGTGTGTAGGGGAACAAACCATAAAATATACTCCCTTAACCATTTTTAAGTGTGTAGTTAATAATGTTAAGGAGATCTACATCGCAGTGAAGCAGATTATAAGAGCTTTTTCCCTTTTACTTTCCCTCCTCTCTTTCCTCTCAACCATCTTCTCTCCTTTCCTTTTCCTTTTAGAAAGGCAATTTCACTATATAGCCCAAGTTAGCTTGAGTTTGCAATAATTCTCTTGTCTCTCCTCTCATCAAGAGCTTTTCATAAAGATTGTGGGGCAGAGCCTCGAGAGTTCAAGGGCAGGAGTCATGCTGCAGGCTTCCCAGTACCCACGTGGTGTCTCACAACTGTCTGTAACTCCAGTTCCAGGAAATTCAGTGCCCTCCTCTGACCTTCTTGGGCACCTGGCTTGCACACAGGGCACGGACATACATATCAGCAAAATGTTTATACACATAAATAAATATTTAAAATAGTTTTTAAACTTGTTTTGAAAATGTATTTTGGTTCTTACTTATGCATTTGGGTGGCTATATGTGCTTGGGAGTGTAGGCATTCTCAGAGGCCAAAAGAGGGTGTTGGAGTTACAGTTATGGCCCCGGATATAAGTGCTGGGAACCAAATCTGAGTCTTCTAAAGTATGTGCTCTTAAATGCTGGATCACATCTCCACGGTTACCCCACTCCCTTTTTTACATATTCTTTTTAATTTCTTTTAATCTTCAAAGAGATGGGATGTGTGTGTGTGTGTGTGTGTGTGTGTGTGTGTTTGCTCATGCATGTGCATGCTTGCAGGTGCCTGTAAGAACCAAAAGAGGGCATCAGATACCCTGGATCTGGAATTACAGGTGGTTGTGAACAGCCTCACATGAATGCAAAGTAACTGAGCCTGAGTCCTCCTCAAGATAACTGAGCCTGGGTCCTCCTCAAGATAACTGAGCCTGGGTCCTCCTCAAGGTAACTGAGCCTGAGTCCTCCTCAAGATAACTGAGCCTGGGTCCCCTCAAGGTAACTGAGCCTGGGTCCTCCTCAACATAACTGACTCTGGGTCCCCCTCAAGGTAACTGAGCCTGGGTCCCTCTCAAGATAACTGAGCTTGGGTCCTTCTTAAGGTAACTGAGCCTGGGTCCTCCTCAAAGTCACTGAGCCTGGGTCCCCCTCAAGATAACTGAGCCTGGGTCCTCCTCAAGGTAACTAAGCCTGGGTCCTCCTCAAGGTAACTGAGCCTGGGTCCCCCTCAAGATAACTGAGCCTGGGTCCCCCTCAAGATAACTGCGCCTGGATCTTCCTCAAGAAAACTGAGCTTGGGTCTCCCTCAAGATAACTGAGCCTGGGTTCCCCTTAAGATAACTGAGCCTGGGTCCTCCTCAAGGTAATTGAGCCTGGGTCCCCCTCAAGATAACTGACCCTGGGTCCCCCTCAAGATAACTGAGTCTGGGTCCTCCTCAAGATAACTGACCCTGGGTCCCCCTCAAGGTAATTGAGCCTGGGTCCTCCTCAAGGTAACTGAGCCTGGGTCCTCCTCAAGGTAACTGAGCCTGGGTCCCCCCTCAAGGTAACTGAGCCTGGGTCCTCATCAAGGTAACTGAGCCTGGGTCCCCCTCAAGGTAACTGAGCCTGGGTCCCCCTCAAGGTAACTGAGCCTGGGTCCTCCTCAAGGTAACTGAGCCTGGGTCCCCCTCAAGAGTGAGCCACCTCTCCAGTCCCCACAAAGAGATTTTGATCTTCACATCTGAAACTCACAGTTCCCTCCACCCTGTTGCACTGGCAATGACTGTTTTACCTTCTGTAAACCTGAGAGCATTTAGTGCTTTGAATAAATGCAGTCCTGCAGCTTGAGCTCTCTCTTCCTCGACCACCACAGACCGATAGAGTGATGAAGCCCTTGGCAGACAGCAGCCCCTGCAGTCTGGACTTCCCAGAATCCACAACGATAAGCCAACGAACCTCTGTTCATCATAAAATCTTAAAAATTGAATCACACTCAACTTAGTTTTTTGCTTCTGGCTTATTTCAATTAACATGTGCATGGCCTCCAGGTCCACCCTGCTGTGCCAGAGTGCCCTCCAGTTTAAAGGCAGAACAGCGTCTAAAATATAAACATACCCTATTTATACATTTCTCCTCTATTCAATAGGCATTTGCGTTGCTTCTCCCTCTGTCTGCTGTGACCAGTGCTGCTGTGAACATGCTCGCTTGTGTATTTTTGAGACCCTGATTTTGATGTATGCCCAGAGGTAGGGTTGCAGAGCAGGCAGTAGCTTGCATGCAACTTTGACTTGCTGAGGGGCTGCCACCCTGTTTTCCAGAATTGGTGGCTGCTCATTTCCCCATGTTTTCCAGAGTTTACTGGCAAGCAAGTCCTGGAGCTTTGTCCTTTTCTATCTGTGTCTCTCTGGTAAGGTGACACCCTGTGGCTTTCCCATGCAGCTTTTCCTCTGCAAATGTCATTTGTTATGGTTGTGTGCTTCATCTGGGACCCTTCATCTTTCTCTCCCTTTCCTCACCTGGCCTCAGGCATGTGCAAGTCCATTGTCTGCCTGCTTTTTCTAGAAATTCAGCAGACCCAGTCTGGCCAGCATGCTTCTGAGAGCCTGCTCCCACATCCCCAGCTAGAGCTCGGTTGCCACCCCCTTCCTCTATAGAGTTATTCCTATACTGTAGCAACCAGTACAGCCCATTCTATCAGCTACTTAATGGTGTATTGAAAAAGGACAAAATGTTCACTTTAGATTGGTTCCAGACACCATTAGGGAGAGAACGGTTTTTATGTCCTCTTTTATGAGCCTTTTTTCATACTCTAAAGGTAAGTTGAGTATACAACAGCAGAGGCATTGGGAAAAAAATACATATATATATATATATATAAACTTTCCAGTAGACTGTGTGTTTTCTGACTGCAGGGACCATGACTTCTTTCCCTTGGTACCCAGTGGGTACATGGTAGGGTTTCGTGCCATTGGAAAAGAACTTTCCCTCAGCGAACTAACATAGCTCTGACGTTCTGATCTGATAATAATGGATGTTATCAGTGGCATCAAAGAGAGAATATCATTATCATCATCATTATCATCATTATCAACAGCAGCAGCAGCAACATATATTGGGAAAAAGTTCTTTAAAAAAAAAAACTTCTAAGAACTATTTGGAAATTAACCCCATATTATTTTAGTGATAGAAACCTACTTAAGAGGGAAATACACCACCTCTGCTGTAGAAACATGGCAGGTCTGAGGCAGCCGTAGGAGGGAGCAGCCCATGGTTTGTGCTGTGTCGTCTGCGCAACTACAGGACTGACTGGGGTGGAAGGTTTCCAGGGATTTGTGAAATAGCCACTGGTAATGTTTCAGATTGGAAAACTATTACTTAGAGGAAGGAAAAATTAGACGTTGATTGTTTTCTTTCTTTCATGTATCAGTCCATCATCTGTCTGTCTGTCTGTCTTGTCTATTTTGTATCTATTATTATTATGTATCTATCTATGTATGTATGTATCTATGTATGTATCTATCTATCTATCTATCTATCTATCTATCTATCTATCTATCTTCTACTTATCAGCCTATCGTACATCTGTCTAATCTATCTACCATTTATCTAAACTTAGCTGGATGACTTAGCTGGTCAGTCTAAGGAGGTGATTTGTGAATTAGACGTGTCTGTGGCACATATGGAAAATGGCACATAAACTATGTAACTATGTGACTTCAAAGTTGACAAGCTTTGAAATCCAAGTTGGCTATTTTATCCTGTCACCAGAGCACAGCCTAATATGTCAAGGATGGACCAAGGAGGCATGTTTGAGGGTACCTCACAGCATCACGGCATCCTTACGGTGACCACAAGTACTTAACATTGAGTACTGTGACCTGAGCATCACCCCCTTCCCTGGGCAATGCACATTAGAGATGTAATCGCTGGAGCAGGCGTGCAGTGGAGCTAATGAGAGTGGGGAGGTCAGACCTGGGGCCTTGGCTTTCATGAGTGAATCACTGTAGCAGTTACACAGTGACCTAGTCATGCTCAGAGTAGATTCGTTAGAGGAAAGAGTTTGAGGCCCTTCTTCTGCCCTGCCCCTCCAGCCATGATAGCATGGCAAGAAGGCACTCAATAGATGCTAGACTTTCAGACCCAGACTTCCCAGCTTCTAGAACTGCAAGAGAACAAATTCCTATTCATTATAGATTGTCCATCTCTGCCATTGTTTCAGAAATTGAAATGGACTAAGACATGGCTCAGATATCTAACCCTGTGAGTCTGATCTCGTCGATGGGCCGTATTTCACTTTAGCCTCCAACGCTTGGAGGAGATCTATATTTTAATTTTCTGTAGGCTTAAGAGTGCAATGTTAAGAGAGTATCTGTGAGCTTCCCTGTGCTTCATGCATAACAATAGAGCATGTGGTTACTGCTAGTTAGCTTATTTCTCTCACCCCTAGAACTCTGAACTGGCCTCTGCCACAGAACAGAATGTAAAAAAAAAAAAAAAAAAAAAAAAAAATGGTGGTCGCCATGTGCCAGTGACTTTTGGAGGAGAATTAAGATTTTCAAGAATGTTAAAGTTCAAGATGAAGGAACCGTAGAACACTTACCTTCTTGTCCCATGGGGATGTGCCCAGCAGGCAAATGTTCTCTGCTTGTTCTAGAACTAACCAGAAAACTTCAGAGGACAATCCTGATAAGGTCCTGAAGGCCATGGGTTTACTCTAGTGAGGCATCCTAAGTGCCATTCCTCAATGGTTGCCCTGGATAAGACATTGACTTTGTTAGGAAGCCAAGAGAGGACTTAAGTTTTAGAGACACACCTACATTACCAAAACCCACTGTGGTGGTTTGAATATACTTGGCCCAGAGAGTGGCACTATTAGGAAGTATAGCCTAATAGGTGTGGCCTTGTTGGAGGAAGTGTGTGTGGGGGGAGGTGTAGGCTTGGAGACCCTCCTCCTAGCTACCTGAGAGATTGAGTCTTCTCCTGTTTGCTTTTAGAACAAGATGTAGAACTCTCAGCTCTTCCAGCACCATGTTTGCCTGCACGCTACCTTGATGATAATGATGGACTAAATCTCTAAACCTGTAAGCCAGCCCCAATTAAATGTTGTCCTTTATATGAGTTGCCTTGGTCATGGTGTCTGCCTTCATGGCAATGGAAACCCTAACTAAGACAACCACAGACAATGAAATAAGCAAACTCAAGCATCTGTGTATTTAGCCATGAGACGCCCAGCTGTCAGGAGTCAGGGCAGGGTTCTGAGCCACTGGCAGAAACTGGGTGATTTATGGAAGAGAAATGCCTCTCTGTATAAATGTATGTAAGTACACAGTAGGTTATTTGAACTAAAAGACTTTATAATTATATATGTGCTACATGTATACACACACACTTAAGAGGGCATTACTATGGCCCGGATGGAAGCTGGCTTAGAGTAAGGGAAACAGAGAAGACAGAATGAGATGATTCACAGAAGCATTTGGAAGTACCGTTGATGTTGCATCTTGACCAGTCATAGAAGGAAGGAAAGGCACAGCCTGCTTCCCTGGCTTGAGTTATCAGTTAAGAGGTTCCAGTGCGGCGTGGTGTGAGAGGCCTAGACATGCTGCCTTTGGCTTGTTTATTTATTTCTTCAGATTTGTAAATCATTTTGATACACACCTTTGTCAGTCACCAGAAATGCATATATCAAAGCATAAGGTGGAGACATGGACAAACCAGAACTCTCCTAAGTTGCTGAGTCGATGTCAAAGCAGGGCTGCTTTGAAAATCTCATCAGCAATTTCTTGCAACATTAAATACAAATCGGCTATATTATCCAGATACCCAAGAGAAATGAAATATATCTACATGAAAAGATCCACATTAAAGTGATCTTACTAGCCTTATTCTTAAAAACTAAATTGGAAATGACCCAAATGTCTGTCAGTGGGTAAATTTTTATTTTACATGATTTATTTAATGGAATACCACTCAGCAATAAAAACAAATGAGTTTTGAAAAAAGAGGTGAATGGCTGAGAGATACAAGCCACTGAGCCTCCAAGACAAGAAAGATGGATCAGGAGACCTCTGGACCCCAGAGGACCCGATGGGCACACTGCTGCTGCCTTGGGAGCCTCTCTCTGTGCTCCCACTCAGTTCTTCAAGCCACATTTTTAAAGCACTTGCACATGGCTGTTGCAGTTTTAGGTCCTGGCAATAGGGCTGTGGGGAAACAGCACAGTGGCCTCTGCCATCTTCTAGGAGCTGTTTTCCCAGACACTCTGTGGTACCCCCTCCATCTCCATCAGGCTCAGGTGATTCTTTCCAATCTAGCCTGGTAAACCAAAGGTCAGTCACCTTGCACACAGGATATTAGCAAAGAGACCACAGGGAACAACAGAACACAATATTGCCTCTGCTTTGCCAAAGACACGCCCCCTCCAGTTATCTCCTGCACTCTAACCACCAGGGCCGCTTGTTTTCTGCTCAATGATTAGTACTGGCTTTTCCTTGTCCGTAAAATGGCCCTCTCCCAGACAACTGCTCTTTCTCTCTCCCAAACCTTAGTAAGAACAACCCACTTTATATATGTATCACTGCTTATAAGATGAAACATCCTTCATACACACACACACACACACACACATACACACACACACACAAGGTGTGCTGTCTCACTGTGTGAGTGGCTTGTCTGGGGTCACAGGCATCATCCCCACCCTCCATGCTGAGGCCTCACAAATATGCAAATGGCCTCAATACAAACAGGTGCAGCCCACACTGGTATCCCTCTAAGCTGTGTTCCTAAAAACAAATGGACAAAGAAGCAAGTTTCCCATAAGAAAGTGTATTCTTTCAGAATTCTTTACTCCCTGGGGACCAGTGTAAATTGAATTAGATTAGAATCAATGAGTGTTGGAAAAGCAACACTGTATCAAGTAGAAGCTTCTAGAGTTATTTGATTCACCACTTCAGATGGCGCTAATGGAATTTTACGGTAAGAAGGGAACTCTGAGATCATCTAATTCTGTTCATTGGTTTCGCAGCTGAGGACCTAGGGAGGCGAAGTAATGTCACTATATCAGGGTCGGGACTGAGAGCCTAGGGAAGGAAGCCCCTGGTGTCCTGCCTGCCTCTCTCTCCCACTCCACTCACTGTGTGAAGGCTCTAATGTGGTGCACACAGTTCAAAGAACCCAGTGGGGCTTTTCTTCCTCTGATTTCAACTCCTACTCCTCTTTTCAAAACTGGGGAAATAAATTACAAAAAAGAGATTCAAGCAAAAATATTCAATGAACTTCTGTAAATATATCTTAATTGCTTCTCTCAAGATATGGAGCATTTGAATTACTCTAGAAAGTTCTCTTTGCCTTCATTACAGTCACTTTCCCTCCCTTTGTTTGCTTTCCATCACTGAGGAGTTCTGTCCGCTGTAGTAATTCACAGAAATGGAACCGTGCACTATGCCGGCTGTTGGGCTTCTCTTTCACTCAATACCATGATTACAAGAATAACTGATCTTGTTGTGTCTCTTAGCATTCATCTCTCTTGGACATTTGATGGATTTTATTGCCGAGAGGTAATCCATTGCATGAAACAAATTTACCCATTAACAGACATTTGGGCCATTTTAAATTTAGTTTTTAAGAATAAGGCTGGTAGCCAATGGTCAACCAATACCTCCTTTTATCTACTTACCACGCCAAGCAGAGACAATCAGAAGTATGCCTTTAGGGATTTTTTTCTAAAGTAGTTGTGGCAGTTAAACATTTGATGATTTGAGTAAGGATATTAGTTGTAATTATTTTAAAGATATTTATATAAATATTATACAAATTTATGTAAATATTCATATAAATATTTTAAAGTAGGGAGAAATATGGGCTTTTGAGTCATGGAGTTAGGTTTAAATTCTGGCTTACAAGTAGCTTACAGATTTTGGTTTCTTGTTGATAAAAAGGAAGACAGCAATAACTGTATTCATCCCTTGTTGATATCCCAACACATTCCACATGTGGTGGCTTAGAACGAATTAGCATTGTTTCAGAGTTCTGGGAGCCAGTGGGCTACACTAAATATGTTACATTTCTTTGCATTTCCTTGTGTTCTCCAACTTAGAGAGGCTATGAACCTCCCCTGGCTAGAGCCCTCCTTCCACTGTCAGAGGCTTCCTTCTCCTCATCTTGTCTTGCTGACTGCTCTCTGCTGAGTGCCCTTCCCTAACCTTGACTACTCTGTTTGTCCCTTTTACTTCTAAGATCCTCGTAATAGCATTGGGCCTAGCTGCGAAATCCAGAAAATTCTCCCATGGTCTTTAACTTAATCCTACCTGCAAACTGAGTTTTCCCACTTAAGGCAATACATTCATGGATTCTGTAGACTGGGATGTAGACACCTTTGGGGGACCGTGCTTATTCCATGAAGCGCTGCTGGTTCATAAGGCTGTTGTGAAGACAGACACTATAGATGTATACACTGTGCTGCTTGTGGAGAATGTGCCCGAGTGGCAGCTGGGCCGGGGCTCAAAGCACTCCAAGTCCAGCAATGGCTGCCCCTTCCTTTCTTCCCTTAGGAGAGCTGGTGGCAGCAGTATCTTGGATCTTATTGTTTGTTAGTTTGTTGTAGTTTAATGTATAAATTGCTGATGACTAATGAATCTGTATATCAGGATAAATTGCTGCACTTTGCTATTTACATTACTAAAGAGTCTTGACCAGGGGAAAGAGGACCAGATGGACAACTCAGAAGTGTTCTAAAAGGGATGGGGAGAGGAAGTCATGCTGCTTTGCTTGGTGTTGGTAAGGGACATTAAGTGCACTTGTGACTTAACACAAGTCCAGGTCTTGGGTATACAACTGGCCACGGTGACAGCAACCAAACACATTCTTCCGGCAGAAGCTCAAGCCGACAGTATAGGACCCCTCATCTGCCCTTAATCCTACAAGAGTCTCCTGGGTCCAGCAGTATCCTGGGGTAACTTACAAGTTATCCAAGCTATAGTCCCCACATTTCTAACTGCTTCCAAGAAGGGGAACTCCATCTGATGGCTCATCCAAAGGATCTTCCCTCCTCTTTCACTACTGTGAGGTCAGTAGGTGCACATACAGCCAGCAGCCTCAAAGAACCCTGTGTCACCTGTGGCTAGTCCTCAGCTGTCACACAGAAGGATGCTTAACTTAGTCCAGGTCACCATTTCTATTACCCACCCTGGATCCCAGATGTACTTTTATTGCCACTGTCCACATGCCTGACCTGCAAGACTGTGTGTAGCTCCAAGTCTGTCACAACAGTCCCCTCCTTCACCACTTCCAGCTACACTACACAATTCTTAAGGAACCATTCCCATCGCAGTCCCTGTAACCTAGCAAGTTTATTGTACCATTCCAATCAGTGGAGTCAAGACCCTTGAGGAAGGGACAGCTTTCCTAATGGACAAAAAATGCCAAACTGTCCTGCAGTGGCACCACAGTGCAGAGCTCCTCCTTTGCTGCATGTAGGCTCTCTACTCCAGATCCCATCTCAAAACAGAAAGTTCTTAAGCAAGGTCCTCACAGCTGAGCTCCCAGGGGCCTGGGGTTAAAGAGGGAAGCACACTCTACTGTGTGGCCAGGTTCCACATCACCATCCCTTCATTTTTATCCCTTGAACCATCCTTACAGAGAAAGGCTTCTCTGAGGAAGACGGTGCAAAGATCCCAGTCACTCTCCAGCATCTGGTCCTTGGAGGAACTATCACGCAGTGCATCTAGACCAAGGATGGATTTGCTATCTGAGAACCAACTCTTCCTCCCTTGCTCTCTGATGTTCTGTAAACAAGGGGAGCCTGTCCAGGCAGAGCGACATGCAAAGGTCCTCTGGTGACCGTGAAGAAGTACAGAGAGAAGCAGAGCTCTGAGGAAGCTCAGCCTGTCTGCTCCTGCAGAATGAGTCAGCAGTGTCTGTAGAATATCAGTGGGTACAGCCAGAGCATTGGGAGTGACAACTTAAGTTTAACTGCCTGGGCAAGCAGGGACTCCACTATACTGGTATAGCAATAGGCCATAGACCACAAGGCCCCAGCTACAGGAGTATAACTAGAGCATCCCCATGGGCAGATCAAGTTGGGAGCTAACAATTACATCCATTAGTGGAACAGTGACAACACCAGAGAGAAGGTTCTGTGACGAGCCAGGTCTATGGGGAATGTGTTGGTTAATGATTGTCAAGGAAGTAAATGACAAAGATACCAACACGCCAGGTGTGAGCAACTAGGCACACTCGGCAGAGATTCCTCCAGTGGCGAGATCTGCCTGATCTGTTTCCTCTTCTCTCAAAGACGATGGTGAAGGCAGCAGATGCACATGCGACTCTGCAAGTGAAGACAGCAGGTGTACACACGGCTCAGCACGTGAGGGTCGTGGGTGCACACAAGGTGTAGCTGTTCTTTGGCTACTTTGTGGGTTCTTCTTTCTCCCAGCCTTCTCTACCTCCTTTTCATTCTTTCAAGCCCCCTAACATTAGATAAGAGAGCAATAGAAAAAAAAGAGGGGGCAGAGAGGTAAGGAGAGAAATCCCTGAATAAAGTCAGAGTTCAGAAAGGGGGCGATGTTACAGTTAGACTACTTCCTGCTGATTAGGGGTGTCAAGTTCCATGGGGCAAGTTTGATCTCTGCCATCAATATATTTAATTTCTTCTTACTGTTGTTTCTTCTTTACACATAACTATTTAACAACCAACAACCAACCAACCAACCAACCAACCAAACAACCTCCCAACCAATAGCAGGTTCTAATATTTATATACCCTCTGAAAAGTCCCCAGAATTCCAAATGTCACATAATCGCTGAAACTATCTGCAGCTGGCAAAATCACACTCCCGCTAGAGCACGAGGCGAATCACAGTCAGCTGCTGTGGACAGTCTGAAGCAGCCCCATATCCTACACCTGGGATTAAAATGAAAACATTCTTACATTTCCATGTTTTTAAAGAAACTAAAACTCCCAAATTGTCACCACACAAGACTTAGTGGCAATGTGGATTCCAGGAGCTTCTATAGTCTCCTTATACCCCAGACATCATAGTCAGAAGGTAGCTTTAGGGAAATGCTTTTCCCAGCTTTTTCTCTGAAATGGAGCAAGTCTTAGTTAAGGATTACACCCTAACCATTGTTCCCAGAAGACCAGCAGCTGTAAGTGTGGTTTCAAAAGAAAGGGAAGTCACAATTTAATTCTATCTTGTGATCTTGCATACTTGAAAAATCTTCAAATTTTAAATTCATCCCACCTGAAGTTATCAGTTGCAGCACTGTGAAGAAAAAAAAAAAAAAAAAAGAAGTAATGGCAGAGTATTCTGTAACTAAATCCGAGTGGTTTAAACTGGTAGTGTGCTAAAGGAAACAGCCGTTGGTGGTTTTAAGAGCTTGCACCATAAATAAGCCACCATCAAATCTGTTAACATGAGTCCCTCCACCCCTTAAAGTGTTATCTTATGTCTTTAAAGTGGTACTGCACTGAGAAAGGTGCGGGAGGTGTCTTCACAACATGTGGGCAGGAAGGGCTCCGTGCAAGCTCTGAAGGCAGGACAGACCTCAGCCTTCACCTTTAGCTGCCCCAACTCCTTCACAAGGTCATCTTCGACTTTGTCTTGACCTCTCCACAGAGCTGTGTTCCTTCTGGGAAGAGTCTCACAAATCATCCCACCTCCTGGCACGGAGAGAGTTCTGTTCTCAAGAGAGTGTTAGCCTATATTCATTTAACAAATATGATTATCAGCACATAGTCTAAGAGGCCAAAGACCACCCGAATTTCAAGTCACTCGTCTTCCAAAGGAACAAGCCAGACCCAGTTGTTACTTCTAGCTGTTTGTTGGCTAGGTGTGAATTAGTGTGCATTAGTGCACTTCACAGTGCATTAGTGTGCATTAGTGCACTTCACAGTGCATTAGTGTGCATTAGTGCACTTCACAGTGCATTAGTGTGCATTATGCACTTCACAGTGCATTAGTGTGCATTAGTGCACGTCACAGTGCATGTTTGTGACTAATGGTCATCGCTTTCTCTTTAAGGGGCAAGTTTGTTCATTTGTCACCATGTTTTCACATACTTGACGTGACCTGAAAACCTGATGATCATATGAAAAAGTCCTTCTCTCTCAAAGGCTATGATACCTTTTCATTGGAAACAGGGGTTGCTTCTGAGACCGAGAAGGATGGTAAGACTCTTCCTCTTTTGAGCCAACAAAGGGCAGTCAAGTAAAGGAAGGTATGACTCCCCAGATATCCTAGAGCATCCTGTGGATCCAGTTGCCTCGTCCAGGAGGGGTTATCTTGGAGGAAATGACTATGCTTACATGGATTTATACCTAAACAGTTATGTCATGGAAGGACAGGAACACCTGTACCTGAGGAAAGGGACAGAGACCTTTCTCAAAGTGACCCAGTGAGCCTGGACTGTGAGCTGAGTGTGGTCTGTGATCAGCGAAGCCTTTTCTGTGGCAAGCGGAGATATTATCAGACTAAGGATTACCATCCAACATCCTAAGTCACCACAGACTGTGACTACATGACACAGCTACACAGAGGCTACCAGATGACCCATATTCCAATGTGACTGCATGAAGCCCTTCGTGGGTTGGTAAGAGTCTTTTATTGGGATCGATTGGCTCCCAGAAAACATCTTGGAAACTCATTGACGTGGTAGTCGCAGTTCCTCAGTAAGTGTGGCAACACTAAGAATACTGCTACAAAGTCCGAAGAAAATAAGTTTTAAAGAGCTGAAAATTGAGATGCGATAAATTTAAATGAGTTTTTGGTCCTGCCATTGCTGTGGATTTGTTGTTGGCACTGACAGCCGGGAGAAGATCAGGAGCTGTGTCAATCAGCTTCTGCTGCTGTGGCAAAATGCCTGAGGGAATCAAGAGAGAGAGGAGGAGAAGGAGGAGAGAGGAGGAGTCATGGATTCACAGCCACCAGCCCATGAGCACTCAGCCCTGTTACTTTGGGGCCTATGGTAGCACAGTAAAGATGGTAACAATTTGTGGAAAAGCAAAGCTCTTTGTGTCACAATGGCCAAAATGCTGAGGGGGGGAAAGCGGGGCAAATATTCCCTTTGAGGGGAATCTCCCAATGACCTAACATCTTCCCTATCAGGCCCCACCTTCTAAGGGTTCCACCACCTCCCAATCCTGTTACAGACTGGGGACCAAGTCATCAGCCTATGGGCAATCTGAGGAACATTTAAGGGCCAAGCCACACAAGAAAATTGGTGTCTTGGTGCTAAGGGAGTACGCGGGAAACACATGAAAATGACTGGCTGTAGAGACCCAGGAACAAGGTTGGTCAAGGCCAGGTGATACTTTTTAACACTCTGAAAATACCAACACAGGTCAAAATGTTCTGACAAGTTTTAAATTCAGTTCCGTGATCTGTTCCCCTGTCTTCAAAAAAGACACACACACGCCCTTTCTTTCCCTCGTTCAGTAAACAAGTAGCCCCCATCCACTATACCCAGCTGTTGCCCAGTGCTGGGGCGGGGAGGGCAGCACTCATTGAAAGTTCTGTCCTCTTGGCACCAAATAATAAATATGGTGATAACCTAAGTCAGGTGGTGGTGGTGGTGGGTCCAATAAGGAAAACCGAAGCAAGAGAAACCATCTGTGTGCGCCAGCCCAGGAGCTGGGAGGATTCCAGACCAAGGGAGTGGCCATTGAAAGAATTGAGGTGGAGCGAGCAGTTACAGGGCTGAAGAGGTTAAAGTAGTGAGGTCTCCGAGAACTAGGTCCCTAAGGCTGGGCAGGCCTTAGAGAGCCGTATGAAGATCGTCTTCTGGATGCAGAAGTGAAATCACCGGAATGTTTTGAGCAGGGGTGGTGACTTGATCTGACCTATTTTGGTACTTTGGTAAATGTATACTTTGTGTAGCATGTGAAGTATAGATTGCAAAGGGTGATTCAGGGTCAAAGCAGTGAGCTCACCTCAATGGTTAAGACCTTGCCGACCTGCACTGTGGAGGCATTGCTGTGGTTTAGTTGTGACTTGTTTCCCACAGTTCATGTGTCAGGGCTGGGTCCCTGAGGTGGAGGTTTAGGGAGGTAGGGTCTAGTAGGCGGTGTCTAGGTCAGCTGGGACAGGAACTTAGAAGGAATTAGATGTCTCTTCTTCTCAGTTCTAGATTCTGTCTGATTTCTCTACTTACTGCAAACACTGATCTGATATATTCATGGTCTCTACTTGGTTGCCTCCGTTTTCTTCCCAGTCTTGTTGCCCACGTGTTCTCTGCAAACACTGATTGCCAGACTAGTGCTCCTAGTAGTAGTTGAAAGAGGCTTGTTGCCATGGCCTGCTGAAGAGGCTTGTTCCATGGCCTGCTGAATCCTCCCAGGCTCTCTGGCTCCTTGTTCCAAAGGTGAGCGCTTCTTCCCTCAGGCAATCCTGCAGCTGCTATAGACCACGGATGATGCTGCCCTGGGGACACAGTTCCAAGAAGTACACTGCCACGCTGAGCTATTTGGATTTTGGCTAAATAAATCTTTTTCTTCATAACTAGCCTGCTTTTGATGTTTCATTATAGCAATGAAAACTATATTATTACAAGATGTGATCATGGAGATAAGAGAGAAATGCTCTGTTAATGCTACACTTGGATGGGATCCCAGCACTCAGGAGCTAAGCAGTAGACAATTAACAGGATTCTCAGATGGATTTTGAGAGCAAAGAATCTGTGATGATTCATTAGGGTCTGGCCTGAGCAAATGGGTGGATAAAATCACCAGTCTGAAATGGGTAAGGGTCGAGTAGGCTGTGGAAAAAAAAATGAAGAATTCGGTGCTGATTTGTGAAGGTTGAGACACTTTTGATGAGCAAGTGGAGTTGTCAAAGGTCAGCTGGATACAGATGCCGGACTAGTGGAAAGAGGTCAGAGGTAAAAATCTGAATCTGGGAGTCAGTATATGCAGAAAGTACAGGAAGTCCCAGGGCCATATGAAGTTACCTTGAGGGTTGTTCCAGTTTGTTTCTGTTGCTGCTGACAGAAAGCAACTTAGGGGAAGTTTATTTCAGCTCACAATTACAGGTTACAATGCTGTACAATGTTACAATGACGTCTCGTGATGTGAGATTGAGACAGTGGGTCGCATCAGACCCACTTCAAAAGCAGAGGGAGATGAATGCATCCGCACTGATTTGCTTGCCGCTTGCACTCAGCTTCACCTCTCTCCTCATAATACCGTTCAGGACCCTCTCCATAGACAATGCCGACACCTGCAGAGGGCTGGGCCTTCAAGTAACCTAATTAAGAAAATCCCCACAAATATGCCCATGGGCCAAGCTAATGTGGACAATCCCTCATTGAGACTCTCTTCCCAAGGATTACTAGGTGATACAATTATCAAATTGTATCAATTTGACAAAGCTAACCACAACAGGAGCGACATGCCTAGAGAGGGTGCTTCCTTTCTGGAAGGCCAGAGGTTGAAACCAGAAGAGTGCAACTGGAAGATGAGTGTGTTGCACCTATGGGAAGACTGCTACAAACAGTGAGGTGAGGGCAGTTCAGCTGAGCCCTGGATCTGGCAATTCAGAGAACATGTGGGCAACAAGACTGACTAGGAAGAAAGTGGAGGCAAGCAAGTGGAGACAATGAGTACATCAGATTGGTGTTTGCAGGAAGTAGAGAAATCAGACAGAATCTAGAATTGATACGGGGTGAGGGGGCCTCTTTGCAAAGGGGCGATAGGGTAGCGTGGCTGCTGCTAAGAATGATTCTCTAAAACAGAAAGAAGCAACGGTGCAAGAGAATACACATCTCAAAACAAACATCCAGTGTGTCAAAGCTCTTGGGATTTAGGACACGTGTCCGTGCCCACATGCTTGCTCCGGAGCACCTGGAGTGTAAACCCTGCTGGTACGTCCAGACGGAGCACAGCCAGATGGCAGCAACTCCATGCTTAAGCTTCTCTTGTGAACTATGACCTATTATATCATGGCATTTGTCAACAGAATTTTCGATTTTTTTTTTTTTTTTTTTTTTGTTCTTCAATCCATCCCTTAAAAAAAATAAAAATCTAAAACAGGAAAAGGATGGAAAGGTGCATAGGAGAATGGATTACTAGGACTCTACAGTGACACCTTGTGGTAGTGAGGTGAATGGCACTAGCTAATAAGTCTTCTGATAGCACATTCCTCCACAGTGCTTTTATACTACAGAATCCAGGGCTGACCCCCTTCAAATAAATATTCACCCTCAAAGGTTCTCGGAGCCACTGTGTGTGCGCGCGGGGCTGGGGGTGTCTCTTCATATAGTTAAAGGCAATATTTCCAACGGAGAGTCACATTTTAATTTGAGTTTAAACAACAACCGCCTTATTCACCTGTGGAGTCTAATTGCTTTTCTGTTTATTGGAAGGCTGAGTTCTCCCCTGAATTTCTGAACTTGGACTGTCACAATTCCCTTGCTATGTAAAATCAGATAATGTTCGGAAAGGAAAGTGGCCAAAGTCTCACCTGGCTTCAAAGAATAGGAAAATGCATTTGGTCCCAGGGATTCCGTTGTCTTGTAGTTTAAAACCTCTCTTAAGATCCATAGAAAGAGCTGTGGTTAAATTTCATTTTTTTTTCTTCCTATAGCTTGATGCTACAGAGGGTTTTGAGGTCCTGGAGAGATTCCCAGATGTAGTAACTCATACAGTTTAATAGGTCGTGGACACATTGAGTTCTCATATTTAAAAAACAAAACCAAAAAGCCCTGAAAAGAATTAATTGTGTAAGTAGATGAAAATATTCAAAAATAATAAAAGGGGAAATTTGTATAGCTAAAAAAAAAAAAATGTTTCTGCCCTGATGTAATAATGAAAATACCAGAAAAGGTCATTGCTCCTCTGGGACTATTATGGGATTGGGAGATTGAGTTGAACTTCAAATCAGCCTCCCAATTGGATTCTGAGACAAATGAAACCTGAGTCAGAGACTGGGGCGGGGTGAACCTCCAAGATTCTTGTGAAAGGAGAATGTTTCCCATCCTATTCCAAGTCGGTATGGATTTTTATGTTAGTTTCCTCTCGGCCAGCTTCAGATTCAGAGAAAAATTTATGTTTTGTTGAAAATTGTATTGTCTAGACCCCCAAGACAGCCCCTCTAGGGGCTTCCCATTCAGTTCTGTGGAGGCCATTTTGTGACTGAAAGAAACGAATTCCTGATAGAAAACCGTTATTGCCCAGGGCAGTTCAGGGTCCCGCCATCTTCAGGGTTCCCTTGACTCCACCCTTTCGCAGAGGCCGCTATGCTTCTGGCACAGTACTGGCTTTGGTATTTCTCAGCTATGAATATGCTTTTCGACTCTTCATTATGATGATTGAAGGACTCTTCCTGGTTTTCTTATTAATAACATCCTGAGTATTTTTTTCATTTTTACATCTGTATTGATCTCTTGATTAAACCCTATTTTGAAAATTATCTTTAGAAAATAATTTTTGAAGTTATTAAAAATAATTACTTTAAAAATTCTCCTTTTCAAAAGTATTATTGCTTTGAGCTTTGAAAAAAAAAAAAAAAACACCTGAGAGAAACAAAGAGGAGGGGGTAGTGGGGAGCAGGGTGGGCAACCTTTCAGGAGTTGCTCCTTTTCTCCATCCTCCTTTTGAGGTGAGGCCTTGCCCGTCTGCTTCTAGCTAAGCTTGCCTGGAGTTTCTGAGCCATTTCCCTGTCTCCATCTCCCAATCCATGTGCTGTTTATGACACCTGGCTCTTTCTCGGGTTCCGGGGACTCCTAACTCTGGTCATTGGGCTTAGAAAGCAAGTTCTTTACTCACTGAACCATTTCCCTGACTCCGCTTCCGTCTTTTTAAAAGACTCTTACCGACTATTCTTGCGTTACATTGTCTTTGTTTTTATATAGCTTTTACATTGTCTTAAACCTAATGTATGACTAAGAAGTGGGAAGTAGGCCTTGATAATCCGGTGGGCTAGGTGACCCCGAGGCTCTTCTGATCCCGAGATTCTGGAATAGTTTATGCATCTTTGAACAGGAAGCCCAGAAGTAAAACTTCTTGTCTGGTGTGACTGTTCTCTAAAAATTGTGGTAAAATATAAAACTTACCATCTTAACCCTTCTAATGACTTGAAGGAAAATGGTTACAAACTGAGAGCGCCATGAGAGAATCTGATCGGCCCAGGAAAAGACAATGCCTTAGCCACATCCCAGTCTGAACTGGATCGACTTGAGGCTGCCTCTGGTTTCTACCCGTCTGTTTTTTCACAATTCAGAACAAAGCCGATTTGGAGAGGGCTCTATTTGGTTACAGAGTCTGGCTGCCGTGCCCGCCCACTCCACTCCCGCCCCTCCACACACCACCACTCGTTTCCTACTATCAAGGTTGGAAACTACAAATCCTTCATTTAGAAAAACCTTTAAAAGGAAAGCTAGTAATGCGATTTCTTGTCATTTTCATGCTGCCTGTTACTAAGAATAGACAAGGAGAAAAGCAAAGAGACCGCCGCATTTAACTTTCATTCTTAGCTTGGCTGGATTTAGAGTCTGTCAGGGGCCTGCGGCGCTCCTCTCCACCTCTGCTACAGGAGTCTCCCAGGGTGGATGAACTCAGGGAGAAAGACTGACCCTGAGATGAGTGGACCTGGCCGTGGCTACACTCTGCCCCGGAGGAGAAGCATGTCAGCTCAGTACAGTATCCTCATCTCCCGTCCCTGATCTCCCACGCCAGACATGAGTCCTGCTCTGCTGCCTTCTTCCCACTATGATAGACGGAAACCCCTGCAACCATGAACGGAAATTAATGTCCCCCTCATGCTCTGAAATGGTACTTCCTTCTCCTCCCAGCTCCGTGCTGAATGCTTTTCACGCAGGTTCCCTGCCTGGCAGCCTTCCTGGATTGCTCTTCTCCCTTTACTTTTCATGTCCACTGGTTTGGAAGTGAAAATCTGGCCCTGACATTTTCTACCAAGAAAAGAGGCCATGTCTAGAAGTGAGGTGGTCGCTGCCTGCCGCAATAAACACCTGATCCTCTCACACTTTTTGAGGACACGGGGCCGACGGCCGAGGGACCCAGACAAGCGCTTATACTCAAGGCAGTGTGACGTTCTTCAGATAGTAGACTGCCAATACCTCATTGCTAGCGCGGGAGGCACACACGCTGCAAAGACTTTTCGTTAGAGCAGTCACTGGAGCAGTCTACATGTAGTTATCATGCTTTGCAATGTCCCAGTGCTATCTAACACGCTGCTACAAGGTGGCAGTTTTGTGATTCTGTTTGGTTGAGAACTTAATCAAGCAATGGCCCCTGAAAAAAATGAAGAAATAAGGTTGAACTTTGATTGGGGTTAAAGGTCTATAACAGATATTGGGTGCTTTTGAGGGTTCTTGCTCTTACACTGGGAAGGGACCTGAGCCTTCATTTTCTAGTTCCTGGGTTCCTAAGACACCACTTGCTAAAGCAAAGGAAGAAGTGGTTAAGGGTAGCAGTGTGTGGTGATTTAAACATCTAGAGCTAAGAATTCGGGCAAGAGACAAGGGAAAAACAGGAAACCAGGTTAAAGATCTGGACTGAGGGATCGGCAAGGAAATGGAGACGGAAGAAAGAACACGTGAGTATTTCAAGAATAAAATCAACACAAATGGAGATGTATTCCAAATGCTCTTAATGTCCTGAGTTAGGAAGGGCAAGAGAAAGCAGTCAGTTAATAGATTTAGATGTTGTTCATTGTCCTAGCCTGTTTCCTGTGGCTGATAACATAAGGCCACAGCCTGGGTTATTATAAAGGAAAGAGGGCTATTTGGAACCCAAAGTCAGGAGACTAATTCTGGTAATCATCTCCTAGCTGGCGAGATTCCAAACCAGGACAGACATTTCTTGTGAGGACAGAGGTCCATGTTGGTCACTCTTACACAGTCATCAGTATTTAACTATGGATCCTTACCCTGAAGATTTTAGTCATATTCATCTTGTAAATAAATCAAATTAAGGTTCTATGTTGCTTTGACTTTTTAAATCTCCTTTTAATAAGGGTTCTTAAATGCTTAACCTCCCTTCCAGCCCACCAAACACCAGAGGTAGTGGAAAAGAAAGGTTATTAGGATACGAGAGAAGTGGACCTGTTTAGAAATTGTTCTTTGGAGCAAATCCTATCTACGTTATCAGGAAATCTGCAGTTCAGTTCACAGGAATCAGCAGCAGCAGCTCCATCCACTGGCAAACACCTCATGAATATTCCAGCAGCCCAGTTCAGTGGGCAGTAAACGTGCGTTAGCAGCAGTGGAAGACCCAGCCAGGCCTCTGCCAAACTGGTCAGCAGGAGTAACCTAGGCCAGCAGGGATGCCAAGAGAAGTTCTCTGCCATGCCTCTCTCAGTGAAATGAAGATCAACAAAGACAAAGACATGAGACCAGTGAAATGCTACAAAGCATCACGAGCAAGCCTCCCATCAGTGTCTGTTGAGTCCTATTTATACTCCATCCAAACATCACGTGTCTTCCCACAAGTCTTGCCTCACCATGTGAGTCTTATCAAAACTCCACATGAGTCTGTATTAGCTGACATCATTCTGCCAGTCGTCCAAGTCCATGGAGGTTGCAAGCAGCCACAGGGAGTTTCTCTCTATGGTGTCACCGCAAGCAGAGCTAAGCATGCAGAAGAGGAACCAATACATGTGTGTGTCCTTAGCGAAGAATCCTTTCATATGCTTGGTTTAGCAAAATATCCTTTTACCTGTGTCTGCTCCAGAGAAACATTCTTCATGTGTCTGCTTTAGCAAAATATTTTTTCACCTGTGTCTGCTTCAGGAAAACACTCCTTCGTGTGTCTATCCCAGCAGAACACCATCCAACACAACTGACTTTCTGAAGAAACCTTAAGTTTCCTTGTCTGTTCTACCTCCTTAATGCCTCACAGTACTGATGACATTCCAACATGAATTTCATCTGGTATTTTAATCACACCATTCATCCATTCAACTCAAATTCATACATGTGAAGCATCCATATTTAACCTTGGATGCTCTTCCCTGAAGATTTAGTCCTATTCATCTTGTAAATACAAAATAAAGGTTCTATCTTGACACTACTGGCAGATGAAAAGGTGTCTTGTTAGGGTTTTGCTGCTGTGAACAGACACCATGACCAAGGCAACTCTTATGAGGACATTTAACTGGGGCCGGCTCACAGGTTCAGAGGCTCAATCCATTATCATCCAGGCAGGCATGGTGCAGGAGGAGCTGAGTTCCACATCTTCATTTGAAGATCACTAGTAGAAGACTGAATCTCTCAGGCAGCTAGCAGGAGGGTCAAGTACTACAGTGAACAGTCCAACAGCCATCTCAACAAGGCCACACTCCTCCAACAAGGCCACACCTCCTCCAACAAGGCCACACTCCTCAACAGCAACCTCCTCCAACAAGGCCCACCTCTCACAAGGCCACCTCCTCCAACAAGGCCACACCTCCTCCAACAAGGCCACCTCCTCCAACAAGGCCACACTTCCTAACAGCCACACCTCCAATGTGCTGCTCCCTGGGCCACCATATTCAAACCACCTCAAAAAGGCTTAGGACAATGGAGAGAAGGCATCTTAAGGATTAGGATAAGAAAGGGGGTTCATTTGCTGGGCATTGGTGGTGCACACCTTTAATCCTAGCCCTCTGAAGGCAGGGGCAGGCAGATCTCTGAGTTTGAGACCAGCCTGGTCTACACAGAGAAATCCTGTGTCAAAAAACAAACAAAACAAAAAAAAAACCCCCAAAAAACACAGAACGAACAAACAAAAAAAAGAAAGGTAAAAAGGGGGAGGAGTCAATGAATCACCCTTGGGAATGCTAATGAGCAGGAAACAGAGAGCTGAGGAGGCTCATAGAAAAGATGTCCACATGCTAAGGCCATGGAGACTTCCAAAGTGAAGAGGAAGGTGATCTGAAGGACCCCTCCCAGACATTGCCATTTTAAAGGAAGCCCTGTGCTCCCTCTGCTAAACCTTTCACGGTATTTTCTGTAGAATACAATGTTTATAAACACAGATCATTTCTCAGTAAGGCCTTAAGGCTCTGAGGTTTATGTTCATTGCACTATAGACTTTTGGATCAAGGAGTGTTGGGGGTATCCACCAGAGAAGGCTGCTCAGACATGGTTTGAGCCAAGAAAGTCTTCATTAGCTGTCCTGCAACTATACTGGATGTTCGGGATTCCAATGTAGCCTAGAACCTTTATCAGGGTGAGCTTTTAAGCACAAAACCCATGTTCTGGGCTTATATACTTCAGTTAAGAAGAACAGTTATCTAGAGGCAGAACTATAAGTGCCAAAAGGCAGGTTATTCCATTTAGAGACTTTCCCAGAGACTTTGATGAACTGGGTCTTTGTCTTCATTTCGGCAGGGTGCTTTCTATACACTGAGTTTTATAGCCTGAATGGTATTTCATCATGGAGTCAGTTATCTAAGGTCTGGGACCTACTGAAGTCTGGGGGCCTGTTACAAGAGAAGAAACTAATGGCTTGAGGGCATGAGTAACCTTCCTAAAAACTTCCTTAAAAAGCTGGCAACAGAGGTTTGCCTCATTAAAAAATTACTATAAAAGGAAATCTTACTTTCCAAGGGTCAGTTATACAAACATTCTGCCGTTATTTTTATATCTTAATCATTATTTTTAATCATCTTAACTGTGTAGGAAACGAAGCTCCATGTTACCCTGAACTCTATTCTGTGATCTATCAGAGCTGGAAAGGCTGCATCTCTCCAGGACAGAGCACTGGTTTCCACTCGACCCCCGCCCACCCCCACCCACTCCGACTCCTGCCCTCACTGTCACGGTTATTTATGAAAGCAGACAAAGAGATCAGAGCACCAAAAAGTCAAGCCTAAGGGCCAGCTGGCAAGGATGTGTGACTCTGACCCAGACATGCAACTTCTGCCAATGTGAGCAAGTGGCTGCTCCAGAGTAAGAAATATTTCGATTCTTTTTTATTTAAGGCAGAAAATATAAATGTAAAACTAAATCAGCCCTTTGAGACAATGACAGTAAGATTTTTTTTCTTCAGTAGAAATACTGAAAATTAGACTGGTGTCATATTTTTCGCAGGGAACTTCTTACAGGAACACTGCAATATCATAGCACTGTTCTATGTTCTGGGAAGAAACTCAAGACACCGACAATGCTCCCTGGAAAGCTGCATCACCTGGAAGACTCAATGGAATGTTCCTGATCTTGTCTGTGGAGGTGCGATTCTGGAAGAGATAAGCATTTGAGTTGGGAGAATGTGCAGAGATCACTCTGGCCGATTGGGTGAGTTCCTATTCAATCCACTGAGACACGACATAAAACAAAAACATAGAATGGTAAATTTGTTCTCTGTTTGATGGGTGGGAAGTATAATCAGATGGCAGAGTTGTAGGAGGAGCTAAAGTGGGAGGAGTAAGGAGAGGAAGAGAAGGAAGAGGAGGAGCTAGAGAGAGCAAGTGGGGAAATGAGGAGCAGCAGCGTAAGGTAGTTTAAGTTGGAAAGCTCTGATTGTGTGACCTTTAGCACCTTACCAAATATAAAAAGCCTTTGGCTTCCTAACGTAGAGTCCATTCTCAGCATAATGCATGGTTAGCCAGTCAGCATTGTAGACATGCGTGACTATGCCCCTCCACAGGGCTTATGCATGAGGTGTTGTGCTAGCTGAACCAATCTGAGTAAGAGGTACAGCCACAGCTGCTCTTGGGCACAGCTATATAAGCAGCTCATTTCTGCTACTTGGAGCCCAGCCCATCCCCTTCCTGGTTCAGGTTCCCAGCCATACGTCCCCATCCTAAGCCCCCGTCCAGTTCCCCATCCCTAAGTCAAGAGTCGTTCCTGGAATAAAGCTGACTGAGAAGGATCCGACCGTGTTGTATCTTACTTGCTGGCCAAGGCGGGACGCGACAGAAGAGAGAGCATCAGAGAGGGGAATATGGAAGCGGACGTGTGCATGTTCTATAGCAGTCAAAGGTAGTTGATATATCTAGGTTGGGTATTGGGTTACACCTCTGATTGTGTGGACATCTTGTTATTGAGCATTCAAATATATAAAGCCTTTGGATAATCTAAACATTAGAGTTTCATTTCTACCAGGCCACATGAATGGCAGGATGGTCTGGGCTCAGTCAAGCATTTGTGGAGACAGCGTGATAGATTGTCAGAGCCATCTCCCACAAGGGCGTCTTGTGGGTGGCAGGGCTGGTGTCTCTGACTGCTTGAGCAGACAGCCCAAGCTGAGTAAGGGTGGTAAGGCCACAGCTGCTTCTGGGCACAGGCCTAGGCTAGTTGGGAACATGGTGGCTGATTAAGAAAAGCCAGATTGAATGCCTCTGATTTAAAATATTACTTCAACAGAGTGTTATTAATGCCAAGCCTTGGGCTTGATCCACAGCATGGTTAAGAAAAATCCCCATGAGTTCCTATTGAGCTGGCATCCATATTCCCTTGGAGTAACAGATAATCATCATTGTTGGTGACTAGGTGGATAATACCTAGGAAATAAGTAGAGTACCCCTGTGGCGATGTCTGTGAAGGTTTTTCCAAAGTTCACCAGGGCTCCGGACTAATTAATGGTTCAATGGACTGTTGGGAGGTAATGGAGGATGAAGGTGACTGGTGGTGTGTCTTCTAAAGCAATCTCTTGCTCTGCCCCTTCCTGTAAGGGCTCTGCTTCCTGCTGCTAAGAATTGAATAGCTGTGCTCCACCATGGCCTTCAATATCATACATACTTCACCACAGGCTCTGAAGCAGTGGAGCCAGCTACCAGGAGCGGACACCTCCAAACTGTGAGCCAGATGAACCCCTCCTCCCTTAAGTCGTTATAGATCGGTGGTTTAATACATGTAGACAGAGAGAGGATAGATTGATCCTATTGTTCTGTCTCTGGTAACTCTGACTGATAAGACTACCAAGCAGTCAAGGTCATATATTCATACCATTAGAATTTAAGACTAAGGTGAAAAAATAATGGGTGAAAATTTTGCAAATTTAAAGGAAAGAGTAAGTGTATAGATTTAAGAGACTTAGCTATTTCCAAGCAAAGTAAAAATTAAAGTTCCTAAGCACTTTATAACTTAATACATGAAACAAACAAACAAAAAAAGTCTTGAGGGCAACTAGTAAAAAAAAAAATAATAATTCTATACAGAGATGCCACCCTGGATTTCTCATCCAAAACCACGGAGTTAAAATGACATCGGAACAATAGCATGCTCTCAAGAATGAAGGTGAAATCAGGTCTCAGAAGGAGGAAAAGTTCAGGAATTTGCCTACAGCAGTTCTGGTCGCATGATCTGATAGCTGCCAAGCTTCACAAGGGAACTCAGACAGTGAAGAAAGGCACTAGAAACGTAACTGCCTGTTGACATAAATGGGTGTAGATGCAGAAAGGAACCTTTTCTTTGTAAGTTGCTCACTCTGTAACTATTGAAAGCAACCTCTGTAACGTGTAACAGAATGCTGGGTATAGGAGTTACAGAAGGTAGTCGGGTATGCGCAATTACGAGGCTTCTATGTTTTATATGAACTGCTAGGAGTTAACTCGAAGCTACAGAAGTCTTTAAAAAGTACATACAATCCCTAGAACTGCCATTAAAGAAAAACATGTACAAGGAAATATAGTCCCAAATCCAAAACACAGATGTTAAAATGGAGTTTTAAACAATTCCAATTCCTAATTCCTAAAACCCCATTCCTAACCAGAAGAAATAAACAAAACAAAACAAAAAACAA
This sequence comes from Mastomys natalensis, assembly GCA_021653895.1. Lineage (NCBI taxonomy): Eukaryota > Metazoa > Chordata > Mammalia > Rodentia > Muridae > Mastomys > Mastomys natalensis. The sequence goes on along the minus strand of JAJTUV010001871.1, from coordinate 10,444 downwards.
TCAGAGGTCAAAAACAGCCAAATGACAAAACTACAGACCAGAATCTAGCCCCATTAACAGTTAAATATGTTATCCAAACATACTAAGTAAAAGGCAGATATTGTCAGACTGAATAAGAATAAGGCTATGTGCTGGACAGTTTTGTGTCAACTTGGCACAAGCTGGAGTCATCTGAGAGGAGGAACCTCAATTAAGAAAATGCTCCCATAAGACAGGCTGTAGGCAAACCTGTAGAGCATTTTCTTAATTAGTGATTGATGGGGGCGGGCCCAGCCCATTGTGGGCGGTGCTTCTCTGGACTGGCAGTCCTGGATTTTATAAAAGAGGCTGAGCAAGCTTTGAGGAGCAAGCCAGTAAGCAGCACCCCTCCATGGCCTCTGCATCAGCTCCTGCCTCCAGGTTCCCCCTCTGCTTGAGTTCCTGCCCTTACTGCTTTTGATAATGAGCTGTTACATGGAATGAGAATGAAATAAACCCTTTTCTCCTCACCTTGCTTTTGGTCATGGTGTTTCATCACGGAAACAGTAACCCTAACTAAGACAGGCTTTAGTATATGTTTTTGACAAATCTATGAAAAGCTTGAATGCAGATATAAAGTAAAGGGTGGATAATAAAACACCATATAAACAACCAAAAGAAAACATACTGGGATGGAGAGTTGGCTCAGCAGTTAGGAGCACTGGCTACTCTTCTCAAGGTTCTGGGTTCAATTCCCTCCACTCATATGATAGCTCATAACTGTCTGTAACTCCAGTTCCAGGAGATCCGATGCCTTCTTCTGAACTCTGAGCAAGACACCAGTATGGGTGTGGTACCACACATACCATACATACAAGTAAAACACTCATGCATATAAAATAAATACAATAAAATAAAAGAATTTTAAAAGCACATTTAAAAGCAGATTTTAGAACAAGAGCTGTTAGCAGAGAGAAGAGAGTACTACTACAAAATGATAAAGAGATAATTCTCCAAAACAACAGAACAATCATAATTGCAAATGCACTGAGTGCCTGAAACAAAACCAGACAGGACTGCAAAGAGAGAAATCTAAATTATAAAAAAAACCAGAAGACGTGTATAATACTAACCCATGGTATCTAGCTTGAGGCAAGACTTCACCATTTGTGAAAGTCTTCACCGAGTCCAAGCAGACTACACAGTCTGGGAGTGTATGACAGCAATCGAGCACCAAGAGGAAGCCAGAAATAACCTAATGTTTTTGTGTAAAAGATAGACATCTGAGTAGTTGGGCTGCAAGAACCTCACCAGGTAGTGTGCTTGCTGCCAATCCTGACAACATGCATTCAATTCCAGGAACTCAGATGATGGAAATAACAGAATCCTGAAAGTTGTCCTCTGACCTCCATATACGTGTAGCACCCATACAATTATGGGCACTCATATCAACCAACCAACCACACCAACAAATAAATAAGTAAATCTAATAAAATATAACAGAAGATAGAAATCTTACAAAGAATGTTCTCAGACTATAAGAGAATTTAATCAAAAATCAATTACAGAAAGATACACACCAGGTAGTGATGAACACCTTTAATCCCAAAACTTGGGAGGTAGAGTGAAGCATAGCCTGGTAGAGACCAGGCTAGCCTGGTCTACATAGTGAGACCCTGTCTTGAAAAACCAAATGGTGTATAGTGTGCATGTGTGGTATGGTTGGTGTGGTGGTCTCTCTCTCTCTCTCTCTCTCTCTCTCTCCTCTCTCTCTCTCTCTCTCTCTGATGTGTAGACTCCAGCTATTTATGAGTTACTATTTAATACATATTCCTAGAACATTTTCCATGTTTCAGCAACACATCCCTTTATATAAAGGTGTCCATTTGCAGAGACTTTTCTTCAAAGATGACTTGGGATACAACTGGGGTACACTGATGCTTGGGTGTACATTTCTTAGAAGGGGAGGTGGGCATTGTGGGTATAGTGTGGGGCAGTGGGTAAGTGACTGCATAACACTACAGGTTTCCCTCTTTTAGCAGCACGCCACCACGGAAGCCTCTGGACTGACTTCCTGGTTTCCAGTTCCGATGGCATCACTTACCAGTATGTGATCTCGGCCATGTTAGTGAACCTTCTGTGTCTTGATTTTACTTCCCGTATCAGAGGGTCACCATGCATTCTGCTTCATCAACAGAGCCATCCTGGATTAAACTGTTTTCCCACTGTAATTATTAACAGTGCCCTAGTTTGGGTGTTACATGCAATACTCAGTCTGACAGCTGAGCCCGTGTGTTACAGTTTGTTGAGAGGTTTTCAGACAGTGACAGGCAGCTAGGCTCAGTCCATATTTGAGTGCTCACCTTAGTCCAAGCAACTTTCCTATGCAGAGGGCAGGGTGGGAAACAGACACTATACCCAGCTGCTGGGAAATAGTTCAGCCGTGACTGCATGGCTTCTGACACCAGGACCCTCAGAGGGAAACCTGTTCTCACGTGACCAAGTAGTGACTTTACTTTTTGAGTAATATGGGCTGTATGCAGACGGAGTTCTTTACTATTCACAAAGCATGAGTACCTTGTCTGGTACATCCAAGGGTTGTATAAATGCTTTCTATTAAATAAAATAAACAGAGAGTTTCCCACATTAGACAATTGAATGCAGTGGTATATGAGATGTTATTTGTATTTATACTGTAGATTTTTCCTGTTTGGAAACATTTTTTACTTCCTGTAGATGTATTCAAATGTCTTAGGTACACTTCCATTTTATATTCTGACATTTGGTTCTTTCTACTTTGGTTCATTGGAATTGTATTGCCACGCTGGTTTTAGTGTTCACACAGTCTCATCTATCATTCGGATGGAATGGAGCTCAGGGTGTAGCCCAGGCTGGCTCTTACTTCCTGTGGATCCTGCTGCCTCAGTTCCTCCTCAGGTGCACTGGAATGCTGTTAGCATTTGTGTTTTAGTCAGGGTCTCATATGTCCCAACAGGCCACCTTGGAGCCAAAAACGGCCTTGAGCGAATCCTCAGTCTCCTGTCTCTGATTCCCCAATGCAGAAATTTCAGTTTTGAGCTGCTCTACCCTGTCAAGTATCAAAAGTTCAAGGGTAGAGTGGGCAAGAGAAAGTTCCAGGCTAAGTGGGATCCTGTCTGAAAAAGGACATGCACAGTCTAAATATTTAGAACTATCATATCTGGTCTCTGTGGCTAGGGAGATGGGTGTTGGGTAAAGTGTCACTGTGCAAAAAGAAAAGGACCCTGTAAAACCCAGACAAGGCAGCATCCTTGTGTCCTCTTAGGCCTGGTGGTCCAGATGTAGATGGAGAGGCAGATGTAGAAGCTTGCTGGCCTGAGATCACTGACAATCCCTCTCTCTGTCTTAGTTAGGGTTTTACTGCTGTGAACGGACATTATGGCCAAGGCAACATTTATAAGGACAATATTTAATTGGGGCTAGCTTACAGATTCAGAGAGTCAGTCCATTATCAACAAGGTGGGAGAATGGGCAACATCTAAGCAGGCATGGTGTAAGAGGAGCTGAGAGTTCTACATCTTGTTCCAAAGGCAAACAGGAGAAGACTGGCTTCCAGGCAGCTAAGACAAGGGTATTAAAGCCCATGGCCACAGTGACACACCAACAAAGTCACATTTCCTAATAGTGCCACTCCCTGGGCCAAGCATATACAAACATCACATCCTGTCTTCAATTAAGATTAAAAAGCGTTTAATGAATATTTCTGACCTACATGTGTGAGGACAAACAGATGGACACACATATACACACACACCCATACCTCTGTGGTCATGTATGTCTTGTGCACAAATTCAGTCCTTATAGCAGTATCTAGAGTTCCTCAACTCTGTCACTACCCTTTCCCCCTCACTATTGACTGTCTGAACTTTATACTCATGTCCTTTTTGTTCTCTTTGCCAGTGAATATGGACTTAATTCCCATGGTGACATAACCATCAGGTCTTTCTAGTCAGGAGTCCTTTCTTTTCTTCCTCTTGTTTTGACTCCAGTTTTCTGCATGTAGTCCAGGCAGCCAAGGACTGGTGGTCCTCCTGCCCTCTGTCAAATGACATAGGGGAGACAGCTGTGCACCTAGCCTAAATGTTTTGTTTTTTTTTTTAATCTATGTAGTTGTGTGATTGAGTTGTAGTTGAGTTTTGAATTCTCTATCTCCCTCTACCAAATGTAGGGATTACAGGGTTTACCTACCAAGCCTGGTTTACTTGGTTCTTGGGGAGAAACCCAGGGCTTCCTATATGCTGGACAAGAGCTGTCCCAACTGAGGAATCACACCGGTAGGTCAGGCTAGCCTGGGACTCCCTCTGTAGCTGAGGAAGAGCTTGAATTTGTGATCCTCCTGCCTCCACAGTCCTTTTGTGGACTTACAGTCTGCACCACTGCCTGCGTTTTCTTTCTTCCTTTCTAGATGACTTATTTTTCCTACTGAGAATATGTCCAAGTCCTACAGACATGAGCTGTAGCTGGACTTCCCTCTTCTGAAGTTGCTGAGCTGTGAGCTGGTGGAGGGAGGGAAAGGAGGCTGCCCCAGTCCCGTGACATCTCAAGGAAGCCCAGGTCAGTATGCAGCAGTTTTCAGGACTGTCCCTGTGTAGCTAGGTAGCTTTGCAGGTATGTTCTGACAAGCAGCCCTCGAGCTAATCTCATCTAACTTCTCTATGCAGTACCATGGACAGAAGAGAAGGCGCAAGCCACTACAAGCCTGAGCCCAAACAGGCAGCCGACAAAAAAGGAAGATGAGCCCCATGCCCACTGTTAGATGACAGTCTCCTCAACCCTTGGGTGATCTCACCCGCCTCACATTTAGCCAGTTCTGGGGAGTTTGTGGATTTTTCTTAAGACTGGTTATCAGAGCTAGGGTGAAGTATATGCTGTAATCTCAGGACTCTGGAGGCTTAGATAGGAGACTAGCCTTAAATTCAAGGCCAGCCTGGACTCTATAGGGAGCTATTGGGCTAGATTTGGTGACAGTGTGAGACTTTAAAGACATCAGGCCTAGTGCTACAGCCCAGCGTGCCTAGCCTACAGGAGTCCCCGGGTTCTTGGCCAGCATCAAATCAAATCAGGTGGTTCATGGCCAGAGTCCCAAGATTGGGGGTGGAGACCAGAGGACCAGTCAAGGTCATCTTCCAACATAGTTTGAGGCCAGTCTAGAATTCATGACACTCTCTTTAAAAACAAACACCATCCCACCCCCACCCCCACCCTCAAATCTTAGTGCCCAAATCTGAGAGAAATGACATGGCGGCTCACAACAACCACAGATTCCCCATGAATCAGAAGTCCTATCTATTGGAGAGAAGAAAACTGGGCGTCCATATATGCAGTAATTATTTCCTGTGACTCACATCTGGAATTGGCCTGAGCATTGAGTTCCTCCTCTGTGTACAGCAGTGAGGAGCTTTGAAGTAAATACTCCCTGCTGGCCCTGTGGGAAGCATTGAGGATCTGTGTAGCCAGTGCTCCCTGCTGGCCCTTTTGGAGTGAGTGAGGAGCTGTGTTTCCGGTGGTCCTCGGTGGCCCTTTTGGAAGCATTGGGAAGCTGTGTAGTCAGTGCTCCTGATAGTCCCTTGTGAGGAAATAGAGAGGACAGTTCGGAGGGCACGGAGAACCCAACCTTTGCCAATAAGGAAGGCAGGAAGGCTGCTGGGCGGCAACAGTCAGAAACTGATGTTATACTGCCCCCTTGTGGTGCTTCTGCAGCATCACCATGTCAATGCACCTATTTTGCTGGGGTCCCTGCTTCAACGCATGCTAACAAGGGGTGAGGGGAGCTTCCACTGGTACACCTACCTAATGTGATTTTGTTCTTCCTTTTTCTCATGCACACCATAATAAAGGAACAAAATATCTTCATACCTGGGCTACCCGGGAAATGTCCCTGGAAGAAGCTACATAGACACATTGCTGTTCCTGGCCCTTCCGTCCTTAATGAGAGTTGGCCTGGCTGCAAGTCAAGAGTGTGACATCTACAGCCTGGGTGAGATTCAGAAGCACAAGGAGCCTGAGATGATGACTCTGTCTGTCCATACAGTGCCTGCTTCTCATGTGAGATCTGAGTTTCTTTCCCAGAATGCACGGGGAAGAGCAGCACGCTGGCTGAAGCTTGTCACCTAGCACTTTGAGATGGAGACAGATACATCTCATTTTTGTGGGGAAGGGGTTGAGACAGGGTTTCTCTGTTGAGCCCTGATTATCCTACTCATTCTGTAGGTTAGGCTGGCCCAGAACTCACCGAGATCCCCTTCTCCTTCCTCCTGATTAAAGGCATGCGCCACCAACCATGCAGCTGGACAGGTGCGTTTCAACTTCGATGGTCTTTTGAAAGCCTGTGTCCAAACGTCAAGGTGTTCGGCACCTGTGAATTGACATTTGAGACTCAAGTACATGTGTAGACATGCAGTACACACATATAAAGTTGAGCATACACGTGTATGTACACAAGGACATGCTTGTACAAGTACATAAGTTAAACATATCATGTGTGAGTACATTTGCAGGCACAGTAAAAATAGTGATACAGAAGTCCATGGTCGACTTAAGCACCAGGTAGCCCTTTGGAAGGTCTGACCTCCTTTCTGCAGGAGCAGCTTGGTGGGTAAGACTTGGAAAATGGGACAGGGTGAGAATGCTGAGAACACCTGGGTGTTCACCCATGGATGTCGGATGATTGACCAGAGCCCAGCAGGCCAAGCTTTGGGGAATCTTATGACTACTGAGTAGATTCCAAGTGGTGGCCTGCCAATGTGATCCCAGCATTGTTAGCACTGTGGGTCACTTCCATGCAGCATGGGACCAGGCACCTGTCAGAAGCCAAGGCCCTGCACTGGGGAGAAAAAGGCCACCTGGATCAGTTCTAAGAGTGACTTCCCCGCCCCCTTCAATTACTGCAATGTCTTCTTCTTGGAAATTAAATAGCATTGTTGAATGGGGTTCTTGTTGTCTTCTTGTTTTGTTTTTGTTTTAGATTTTAAAACTTTTATTGGTTATTTGTGAACGTCATATCATGCACCTCCAATTCCATTCATCTCCCCCCCCCACCTGTCCCCCGCCCTGTCCCCTGCCCTCCAACTTTGCAACTTTCCCTGCAACAGAAAAAAAAAAAAAATCTTGTGGAAGCTGTGGTGTGTCAGCGTGCCCGCAGCAGCATCCCTTTTGTCAACACTCCGTCCACACTTCTTTGTTTGAAATGCTCATTGCAATGACTCGGTGGTCTGGCGCGAGGCCTCTGCCTTCTACTCTATCGATATTGGGGTCCAAGTGCAAAGCAAAACACTGTCTACTACACCAGAGATCCTGCTGGCCCTGTCTCAGGGCAGGAACCAGTCATTCCACCCCTACCAAGCTGTGCTGGACCAGGCACAACGTGACCAGCCACTTCCTGTTTCCTGGCTGTGACACCATGTGACCAGCCACTTCCTACTTCCCCTTCCTTTTCTTCTTGTCTTGATACACTGTATCCCCTGGCCTGGTTAACTAAAGTGACCCTTCTCTGAAGTTGCTCTTGTGGGATATTTTGTTACAGAAATAAGACACTCTTCTTTTGAGAACAGAATAACATCTGATTGTATGTATACCATGTTTTACTTACCCCTCTATTGAGCACATTTTTAAAGAGTTTAGAAAAATGCTCATCACATGCTATGAATGACACTTGGTAACTGTTATTATTATGAAGAAAATTAAAAAAATAAAATCTATCAATCACATCTCTCCCCTTCTTTTTTATGTTTATTTGCATTTTCTTGTTAATGTGGTTAGATAATTTAAAATTATTTAAGGACACACACTTTGAGCTTTTTTCCCTCCATATTTACCAATTTTTTTAGGAAGGAAAGGATGGATGAACTGGGAGAGTGGAGGCTAGGATGATTCAGTCCAAGACCATCCTCAGCTACATAGGAAGTTCATGACCAACCTGGAAAACATAAAACGTTATTTCAAAAAAGAAAATAAAAGAGTATCCATACTGCCTGAGCCATGTTTTATGATATTCTTTTAATTATACAAACTTAAAAAATTAAAGAAGCAGAAAAGTGAATATTTACATCTCCATCACCTGGGGACCACACTATCATCTTGGTCAACCTTGCTTCTTGTCTTCTCCCATGTAACCCTGGTTTTGCCCCTAGATTACTCTATTACAAATCCCAGACACCATGTCGCTTAATCTGTAACCATTTCATGATAACACCTAAGGCAATCAAACATTCTTAATACCATCAAGTATTCAGTCCCCGCTTCAATTTCCCTAATTGCCTTATACATTTTTAAGTTTGTTTGAATTAAGATGTAGACCAAATCAATACATTACAATTGATTGATGCCTTTCTAAGTCTTCCAACTGTGACTTGCTCACATTTTGGTTTTGCTCAGAGTGTTTTAAAAGAAAGTGAGCCATTAGTCTAATAGCACAACTTTCTATAGTCTGGATTTTGCTCATTTCCACCCCTTAGAGTGACTTCTTGTCTTTCTCTGACCCCAGAATGCCCTGTGAACTCCAGGTTGCATCTGGAGGCTCTGTCTTAGAATATAGCTAGTAGCCATTATTTAAAAATTTTTGCAGATAAACTCTGATTGGAGTTTATTGAATCTTGTGCTGGGCTTCTACATAACTCATATTTGGTTATTTTATAAGCCTCTGAATTATGATAATTTGTGATAGCAACAACAGAAAAGAGACAGTGTCATGTTGATCCTTTCAATCTGGTTTCCAGCTCGCATCCTGCTTCTGCCGTGGTAAGATGTTCAAGTCTGTCCGACAGAACACTATTAGGTTTCTCTGCTGGAAAAATGTTCTCTTGAATATAGTCAGAGGTTTCTCTGATTAAAACTTTCTGGTCCTTGTCATGTTTGTCTCTGCAGCCTCTACCACTAGGATAGCTGTCTTCCCTAGACAGAGCTGTGGTATCTGATACCATGGTCCTTTTTGAGACTTTCTAGGCCCCTAAGGCTTTCCCTCATACCTTCTTTCTCTACAGTGCCCCTTCTGATGGTTAATACTCACTGTCGCTTTGACACTCTCTTGAGCCACAGAAGAGACGAGATCCTGGGTGAGTCTGTGTACCCGTGAGGATGGGGTTAACCAAGGAGGGAAGACCCACCCTAGATGTGTGTGTCATTCTACCAGGGGTTGAGGAAAGCAAGGTGAGTATCCCTAACCATCTCTGCTTCCGGACTGCAGATGCCATGCAAGTAACTGCCCAACCCCCCCACTGCCGAATGTACTGTGCCCTCAAACTGTGAGCCAAGATAAACCCCGCCTTCCTTAAGATGCTTTGGTCAGGTGTTCTGTCATAGAAAACTAGGAGAATACTAATACCCTATTCTTAGTGATTGCATCCATGTCAAAGTCCTCCATGCCTGTGGGTCCTAACTCAGTATCTAATGTAACGAAACGGTCCCGCCTATCCTCATTGCCTGTTGCCAGTGTCCACCCCTGCAAACAACTTCCGCTCAAACTCATGACAAAACTCTAATTTCCATTGTTTCTCCCCATTCTCGCCTTTGCCTTTTAATGGCTTCTCCAGACACCGAGTAAAATCTGAATGGTACTTAACATTCCTCTGTCTAACAACCTTCCTAAAATAAGAACTGTAACCACCAAGTATTTATTTATTCGATTGTTCTCCTTTGTTGTATTACAGAAAAATGGAATTTTTAGTTTGACTTTTTTCCCCCATTGAATGTTTCCTGTAGACAGCCCGGCCCCCGGGAGAGAAGCTGAGGAATTATGGGAGTTTGCTTTGTGAGTATGGAACCAGCTGGGAGTTAGAAGGGTTAGCAATTCAGCTCAGACAGCAATGCGTCCTATAGAATTATAGCACTTGAAATCCTCACCAAAGCCGCTTCTTCTTAAGCTGTTGGGCGGTTTCACCAATGTTTTTGGAACTTTTCCTTCCGTTCCTCATAACTGACAAAACTTCTGGGTTTTGTTTTTTAGATATATAATTCCTCATTCTATGGATGGGCAAGCCTTTGAGACCCATAAAATTAACTGAGATGATAGTTACTAAACAAGGGGTGGATATTACAGTGTGAAGCAATCTGTCGGTTTAGCACGTGTAACTTTTAAGAAATGCCTCTTTAAGTAATGAGTTCCGAGGCAGCCAGTGAATCACGTGAGCCTAGCGCCTCTTGTGTTCACTATGAGGCAAAGCACAGGGGCTTTCTATGATTTCCAAGGGAGTTTTGTTTTGTTTTGAGATTTCAATTTTCATTTTATTGTTTTTTTTAATTCAGTTATTTTGCAAAGACCATCAATAGAGCATTAAGTCAAACACGTCTGTCTGTCTTCACCCCGTGTGACCCCAGAGAACCAAGCACTGTTCCCAGAAGGGTGGGGATTTGGCCTCTAGTTTCCAAAGATTTAGTCACTCTCAGAATCACGTGTTTCCACATGATATCCAGCTTCCGGGTGACCCAAACCCACAAAATTCTCTTTTTCTTA
>JAJTUV010001870.1:15000-238340 GCA_021653895.1 Mastomys natalensis | reverse complement strand
AAGAAATTTTTTTAGTCGGGGGGGGTTTAATTTTTCCCCTTAAGGGAGAAAAAAATACATTCCGCCATCAGACAAGTAAGTGTGGGATGAATTTCTCAAGGACTGCAGGCAGGCTGGAAGTATGAAATACGGAAAAATTTTTACATGACCTTGCTATATTTTCTTTTTTTTCTGGTAGGATTTATTATGTAGCCTAGGTTAGCCTGCCTAAGATTTTTGCCTCAGCCCCCCGAGTGCTGGGATTACGGTGCACTAACGACACATTAAAGGGTAAAAGACCTTGATGGTCAGTCTGGGATCTAACGGGAGAACTAGTTGAAGGGGGATTTCCCAAAAAACCCCACTCGGGACGGGTTAACGGGAACCCGGGGGACCCCATTTTGGGGGGAGGGGAGAGTTGTATACTTTTTGATGTTGCGTGATCAAGTCAAAATAAAAGGGGTCTGTTTGGTTTTGGGGAATCCTGGTCGCAAGTGGGAGAGGAAAAGTTTGGGGAACCCATATAAAGCTCCTGGACCCCCTTGGTAAAGGGGGGAGGCCAAAGGCTCTGAGGCACAAAGCTTGGGAAACTGGGAACTTTCCCCTGCCCTGAAACAAGCTGGCCCATTACTGCATTTGTCACATTTTAGGAAAAACAGGTCTTTTTTGACTTATTTTCTTTTTGAATTGATTTATTTATGTATAAACACTGTTGCTGTTTCAGACACACGAAGAGGGCATTGGATCCCTTACAGATGATTTTTTGAGCCACCTGTAGTTGGGGAATTGAACTCAGGACCTGGAAGACAGTCAGTCTCTTAACTGCTATCCATCCTCAGCCCAAATTGGGTTTTGTTTTGTTTATAAACATTTCCTATGAAGTTTTCCCCTCCCCAGCGCTTGCAGTCCCTCCCATGTTCCTTCCAATCACACCCATTTGTCTCTTGATAGGAAACAAACAAGCACCTAAGAAATAATAATAAAATAAGATAAAACAAGTCAGAACAGGACAAAACAAACAGAAGAAAGAAGCCAAAGAAAAAGCACAAGAAACACAACAGGCACAGAGATACACATGTTCCCGAACACAGGAATCCGCAAAAAAAAAAAAAGAAACAAGGGAAGCCATGACATACATGCTGAGAATGTATAAAGAAAAAATAAACTAAAAAGCACGGACCCGCATTCTAAGACAAAAGAAACCTGTAAAGATGCCATTGACTTTGTGTTGGCCATTTACTGCTAGGTATGGGGCCCACTCCGTAAGAGTAGACTAAATTTCATTTGCAAGTGGTTTTCAACTGGAGAAAGCTTCTGAGTTAGGAATGGGGGCTTGTGTTCACTTCCCCTCTCAGCACCAGAACCCTGTCTGGTGCAGACCTTTGCATGCTCCCATAGTCCTCTGTGAGTTCATTGTGTGTCATGTATGTGTCATGTGTATGTCATTCATGTGAGTTCGTGTGTGTGTGTGTGTGGTGTGTGTTATGTGTGTGTCATCCTGCTATGTCTATAAGGCCTTGTTTCCTGGGGTGTCCCATTCCTCTATGGCTCTTACACTCTTTCCACCTCTTCTTTAGAATTTTCTAAACCCTGGGGGTGGGGGGGGGGACGATGGAGGACATTCCATTTATGGCTGTGTGTTCCAAGGTGTATCACTCTCTGCACATTGTCTGTCTGCATTTCTTCCCATCTGCTACAAGAGGAAGCTTCTGACTATGGCCGAGCAAGGCTCTGATCTATGAACACAGCACAACACCACTACAGTTAATGCATTTTTAGTGATATGTTCCTTTAACACAACAGTAGTATCTTGTTTTCCTCTAAGGTTCCTGGCCTACTTAGTCTCTGGTTCTTGGCCAGCCAAACAGTGTTGAGTTCCATCTTACAGAGCAGGCTTTAAATTCAATAAGACCTTGGTTGATTACTCTCACAAACTTTGTGCCACTACAGAACCAGTGCAGACAGCTCACCATTATAGATGGAAGGGTTTGTAGCTGGGTTGGTGTTCACCTTTGTCCTTTGGTAGCGTGCAAAGTTCCATTAAGTACCATGAGTACTTGTCGTAGGAGTGAAGGCTCTGGGCAGGCATCAGATCAACTTCTCTGTGTTCAAGAGTTGTGCTGTGTGTGGCGATCAACCAATAGCTTTGGATATAATAGTTTGGGGGCTCCCATGGAACCCCTTTGGACAACAACCTCAATCAGATATAACCTCTTTACGGGTCTAGAAGCTCCTTTTGTGGCAAGAGTGTCCAGCCGGGGACCCTGTCTCCCCCGTGACCTGGCAATTTCATTTAGGTTTCTTTACATCCATGGATATATTTCTTTTTTTTTTTTTTCTTTTTGGTTTTTCGAGACAGGGTTTCTCTGTGTAGTCTGGAAAGTCCTGGAGCTCACTCTGTAGACCAGGCCTGGCCTCGAACTCAGAAATCCGCCTGCCTGGCCTCCCAAGTGCTGGGACTAAAGGCATGTGCACACCACCGCCTGGCCCATCCATGGATATATTTTAGGAAGCTTCTACTGTATTTGATTTCCCTGTGATACCCCCCCACCCCGCTAATGGCCCTTAGCCTTAGCTATCTTTTCCTCATGTTTCTTCTCTCACACACACCCTCTTGCTTCCCCCTTCCCACTGGATCCTTCTGTTCCTGTCCCCAGCCCTGTTTCTCTCCAGCTCTATATTCTATTTCCTCCTTCCTAGGAGATGCACACCGTGGCCATAGTCCTTTACTGTACCTCTGTGGTTATACAGATTGTAGCTTGCTTATCAGTGATTGAACAGCTAACATCCACATAGAAGTGAATACATACCATATTTGTCTTCCTGGGTCTGGTTACCTAACTCGGGATGATGGTTTTTTGGTTTTTGTTTTGTTTTTGTTTTTGTTTTTTGAGCTCCATCCAAATACCTGAAAGTTTCATAATTTCATTTTTTAACCTTATTCATATTTAGCCAACATTTCCTTATATTATTATCTTCCACTCATCAGTTGATGGACATCTAAGTTGTTTCCAATTCTGGCTATTATGAATAGAGCAGCAGTGAACGTGGTTGGTTGAGCAAGTGTATCTTGGTAAGATGAAGTGTCCTTTGGGTATACACTCAAGAGTGGTGTAGTTGGATCTTGAGGTAGATATTTCCCAGTTCCTGAGGAACTTTGATACTGATTTTTATAGTGGCTGTATGTGTTAGCACTCCCTCCAGGAATGGCAGGCATGAGCTGTTCTTGATTTTGTTGATCTGGGCCATTCTGCTGGTGTAAGATGCAGTTGTGATTGGCCTTTCCCTGATGCCTAAGGAGGTTGGCTGTTTCTTTGTTTCTCAGCCATTTGAGATTCCTCTTTTAAGAACTTTCTGTTTAGATCTAATACCTCATTTTAATTGGGTTATTTGTCTTCTTGATATCTAGGATTTTTTTTAGTTCTTTGTATATTTCGTATATTAGATCTTTATTGGGTGTGTAGTTGGTAAAAAATCTTTCCCTTTTGTAGGCTTACATTTTATCTGAATTACAGTGTCCTTTGTCATACAAAAGCTTTCCCATTTATTTGTCATCTTAGTGCCTATGTAGGTGTAGGTTTTTTAAAGTATGTCCTCATGATTCTCTGGATTTTTTTGGTGTCTTTTATTATGTCTCCATGTTCCTCACTAATTTTGTTAATTTGGATCCTGTCTCTTTAACTTTTAGTTAACTTTGATAAGGGGTTGTTAATCTTGTTGATTGTTTTTCTCAGAGAACCAATTCCTTGTTTATCGATTCTTTGTATTGTTCTCTCTGTTTCTATTATTGGCTTCAGCCCTCCGTCTATTTCCTGCCATCTACTTTTTTGGGGGGGTGCTTACTTCTTTTTGTTCTAGAGCTTTCGGGTGTGCTGTTCAGTTACTAGTATGGATATCTCATCCATTTTTTTTTTTTTTTTTTTTTTTTTAATGTAGGCACTTAGTGCTATGGGCTTGCCTCTTAGCACGGCCTTCCCTGTGTCCCATGAGCGTTTGTATGGTGTGTAATTCATTTTTATCATTCTAGAATTGAATGTTCCTGTCTTGACCCATTTTTTTATTCAGTATTGATATTGAGAAACCATGATTTTGTTGACTTCAGTTGTTTCTGTTGTTGATATCCAGCATTTCATCCATGTGTCAGATAGGATGCAGGATGTTATTTAAATTTTCATGTATCCGTTGAGGCTTGCTTTGTGTCCAAGTATGTGAGTCAATTTTGGAGGAAGTTCTATGACCTGTTGAGAAGAAGCTATATTCTTTTGTGTTTGGGTAAAATTTCCATACATGTGTGCTAGGTCCATTTGGTTTACACGTCCGTTAGCTCCAGCAACTCTTGTTTAGTTTTTGTCTGGATGAACCCTCTGTTGGTGAGAGTGGAATATTGGGTCACCTGCTCTCACTGTGTGAGGGTTGATGTTGATTCAAGCTGTAGCAGTGCAAAGTTTGCAAACTTGGGTGCCCCTGTGTTTGCTCTAAGACCTGCAATGTCCTCTGGGAAGACTTTCCCTTTGACAAGTGTATAGCATACCTTTCCCATCTCTTCTGATCAGTTTTGGCTTGAAATTGATCTTGTCAGATATTAAAATGGCGATACCACCTTGCACCTTAGGTACATTCGTTTGGAATATCTTTTTCTATCCTTTTACTCTGTGGTGATGTTTATCTTTCATATTACAGAGTGTTTCTTGGATGCACAGAAGAACGGATGCTGTTTTGTGTCTAATCTGTTAGTCTGTGTCTTCTCATTGAGGAATCAAGATCATTGATGTTGAGAGTTATCAATGAACAAGTGTTTGATTCTTGTTGTTATATTATGCTAGTGTGGGTTTTCCCCCGCTCTTTGATTTTATGGCCTGGGATTATTTATTCCTTGTGTTTTCTTGGGTGTGGTTAACTTCTTCAGGTTGAAGATTTCCTTCTGGCACTTTCTGTAGGGCTGGATTTGTAAACAGATAATTCTTAAATATGGTTTTATCATGAATATTTTCTTTATCCTATTGTAATTGAAAGTGTTTCTGGGTGTCATAGTCTGAGTGGTGTTTATGGTCTCTTGAGTTTGTAGAACATCCGCCAGGCCTTTGCTTTTAGAGTTTCTATTAAATGCCAGGTGTTATTTTAATATGTTTACCTTTGTATTTTCACTGGTCTTTTCCTCGTGCAGCTTTTAATATTCTTTCTTTACTCTGTGTGTTTAGTGTTTTGATCATTCTATGTCATGGGTACTTCTTTTCTGTCCCAGTCTCTTGGTACTCTGTGAGTTTCTTGTACCTTGATAGGCACGCCCTTCTTTTGGTCAGAAATTTTTTTCTTCTGTGATTTTGTTGAAAAGATTTCCTAGATATTCTGTACGTAGATTTCTTTTTAGGTTTCACATCTTTGACCAAGGTATTCATTCTTCTATCTTTCCTTCAGTGCCTGAGATCCCCCTTCCATCTCTGTATTCTGTTGATGAGGCTTGTTTCTGAGGTTCTTGTTTGATTTCCTTAGTTTTTCATTCCACTTTTCCTTCAGTTTGGGTTTTTTTAATGCTTCTATTTCCACTTTTATGTCTCAGACTCTTCCTTCATTTCATTTCGCTGTTTCTTCGTGTTTACATAGATTTCAACAATGGATTTGTTCATCTCCCCTCTAAGGGCCTCTATCGTATTCATAAAGGCTACTGTGAAGTACTGTCTTGAGTGTCAGCTCTCTTGTGTTTCTCAGGGCCGGCTGTGGTAGGGTTGCTGGGCTCTAGTGGAGACGGTGTCCTGACTCTCATTGTGGTTTTAACGCTGGCATCGAGAATCTGGGTCTGGGGTGATTGTAGTTCTAGTGCTGATATCTGGTCTGGTCTTTGTCTGGTGAGTGTCCTGTTCCGTGGTTTATCTTGTCCTCTCTGGGTCTCAGGAGATATGGTAGCCGTAGGTGGCTGGGTAGGGGATGCTTTGGGGATCCTGGCAGGTGTGGCCACTGGGGTTCCAGGTAGAACATGTTTCTAGGTATTGGGAGTTGACACTTAGGAGTGAGGATGGACCAGAAGGGGGAAGCATGGCTGAGGTGGTAAAGGTGAGAGAGGAAAGTAAGTTGTGTCACCGGAATCTGCACAGTCCACTGGGGATGGGGGCAGTGGAGATGGAAAGCCTCAGCAAGTGGTCTGCTGCATCAGGCCTATTTTCTACAGGAGAATTTATCTAGTTTTCTAAGTGTCTCATCACTTAAGTGTTTCATCTAATTGTGTCTGACAGCCTCTCAAAAAATGGCTATGTGCACACAGAGATCCCACTAAGTTTTCCAGACCAGTGCAATACAATCTGCTTATACAGTTGCACACACTGGTATACACACAACAACACACACACACACACACACACACACACATATATGCTTATTATATAACAGTTGGTTAATGGCCTTAAAATATATTTGAATGAAACTATCCATTCAATTATGTTTTAGTCAAGTAAACTTAGCACTTAGGTAGGAGGATCACAAGTTTTAGGCTAGTGTGGGCTCATAGGCTATATATATATATTGACATTTTGTGTCAAATAACAACAAAACACTAAGTGATTCTCTCTGTGTGTAACAAGTGTGTGTGTGTGTGTGTGTGTGCTGTGGAATGAAAGTCTTCCATAAAGCCATGTAGGGCACCTGTTGCTATAGCCTGAGATGGCTCCAGTATGGTTCCCTCCACCTGTGCTGTCTTCCTTGGCTGAGGAGCCCTCTATGCTGAAGCCCCCAATGCACATCCTTTAGCTTCCTTTGTGACAACACTTTCACATCTTTAGTTTATGTCACCTTGGCCTCAACTAGATCCTTAGAGCTGGTCCTGCCTGTGCTGACCTTTACTCCAGTTCCTGGAGTTCTTCAGAATGATTTTGATAGACGTGGATCAGGCAAAAACAGGAAGCACAGAGCCCTTTGGTTCTGAAGGACTTCCATCCCCACACATGCCAATAAAAGTTCTTCCAATTTTAGGAAGCAGAAGAGGAACTCAGAACCACGGAAGAAGGAGGGAAGGGCAGTGCCTCAGGAGGTAAGGCATGCGCACGCAACCAATGTGTGAGTTCCTGTGATACTTTGAGGATGGAGCTGTATCTGCCAACTCCAGAACATTTAGCATCCTGGGTTAAGATCAGCCAATGGGATCAAGCCTTGTGTCTCATTGCCTGATTGACCACACACAACAACACACACACACACACACACACACACAAACACGCTTCCACCAGTAGCTACTTGAAACTAAGAAGGAAGTCTGTGTTGAGAGCTATTGGGCACCACTTTGAGGTTTCAGTACCTCACATAAAAGTAAATATGCCGAGATTCTTGAGACAGCTCCTGCCTTCCTCCAGCAGGACTTCAGCACCAGCCTTACAGACACTGGGGCTGGGTTGGTTTCTGGTCCTGTGGTCTCTGGTAGGTGCTTAACTTTCTGTTTTCTCTTTTTGAAAATGGAGAGATTGACTAAAAATAATAATTATACTAGGCTGGGGATGTGGCTCAGCTGGTGGGATACTTGCTTAGCATGTATGAGACCTTAGGTTTAATTGGCCATCGTCACACAAGATAGGCCTGCTGGCTAGCATCTCTAATTGTGGCACTCCAGACGTGGAGGAGGTAGGAGGGTCAGAAACTCAAGGTCAGCCTCAGGTAGACAGGGAGTTCATGGTATCACATGGGATACATGTGGCCCTGTCCCCTCAAAAAAATCAAAACAAAACAAACAAAAAAACCAAAATCTTATTGAGGTTATACTACTGTACTCATAATCTGAGCATTGAGCTGTCGTCTGTGTCATTTCAGCCCCTCCAAAGGCAAGGCAGTTAGGTAACCAGTGGTTTCATAAGCTCAGAAAAGCAATGCAACCGTTTGCCACGGAGGGTTTGCTGTGACATCCTCACGTGATTATACGGTTACATAAAATCACATCCTTATCTTGTAGATGGTTTGACAAGGTCTCGGCTTGGTCACCGTCACATGTCTAAAAGCCAAAGCTCGGCTTTAAACCGAGCATTGTCAGATTTAAAGCCAATGTTATTCCTGCCTCAGAGCCGATAGAGAGGTCGTCCTTGAACCACAAGGTGGATGTCATATTTATCAGCACTGTTTGAATCCATTGCTTTCCTTGGTGCTGTAACAAAATACGCAACACTAATAACTTGTAGAACGAAAGGTTTGTACCTTGAAGGATACCGTCCATCATGATGGGGAAGGCACGCCCACAGGTGCACCAGATAGCAGGTCCCCTTGTATCAGGAGACAGGGAGATGGATGCTGGTGCTTAGCTCGACTTCTGTTTATTTAGTCTGGGACCCCAGCCCTTGGCATGATGCCGCCCACATGTAGAAGTGGCACTATAGGTGATTTGACTCGACCTAGGAGCTCCCTCACAGATGTTCCCAATCCCATCGAGTTGGACAAACACTGTGTTATTACTATGGTTACTCTAATTGCTGTGAGCACCGCTGCTCTCAAAGTCTTGATCCGAGGCTGATCCAGCTGCAGACGTCCGCACTGACACAGAGGGCATCAGGTCCTCTGACTCTGAGTCGTGCTTGGTTTCAGTGCACCACTGGTGCACCGAAGTACAAGTCTGTGTGCTCCTAACGGCCTTTTGAACTCTCTTACTATGTAAGCAAGTGCATTAGCTGCCTGTCAACTCAGACAACTATTTTTAGTGACGATAGTATCTAACAGCGTTGGGTGAAAAAAAACGGGCTTTTAGAGGTTAAGTATTTTAATCAAATTCTTTCATCTTTCCACAGAAACGGAGGCTCCCACCCCTCCCAAAGCATCTGTGAAGCTCCTTAACTTTCAGCAGAATGAAAAGTAAGCTCTCCTTCGCACCTTGCCTTAAACCTTTGTGTTTAAGTCTTTCTCGTTCTGTTGGGTGTCTGCAAGTAAATCTTTTGTCTCCTTCTGCAGCACCTCAGCGAATGAGAAGGAAGTGGAAGTGAGTTTAAAGCAAATGTCTACCTGTCTCCTCTTTCTGTCCCCCTCCCTTCTCCCCTTCCTTCTCTCCTCTTTCCCCTCCCCTTACCCATTTCTTTACCCTCTCCCCTTCTCCTCCTTCTTCACCTCTTCCTCCCTCCCCTCTCTCTCTCCTTTCTCCTCTATCTTTCCTTCTCTCTCTGTCCCCTTCTAACCCCTCTTGCCCCACCCCTCCTCGTACTTCAGAAGCTCCTATCCACGGCTTTGCATAAGTCAGTCATCAGACTAAGTGCACGCAAAGCCTCTGTGTGCTGCCGAGGATTCTAGGGGAGGAGGAAG
This sequence comes from Mastomys natalensis, assembly GCA_021653895.1. Classification (NCBI taxonomy): domain Eukaryota; kingdom Metazoa; phylum Chordata; class Mammalia; order Rodentia; family Muridae; genus Mastomys; species Mastomys natalensis. Next base: position 229,106 of record JAJTUV010001870.1, on the reverse strand, counting down.
TCTCTAACGTCTCTTCCTATCCTCTGGATGCTGTGGTCACAGGCAGAGTTCCTCAGGTTGTCTTTGGGACTTAAGTGTGACTGGTTTACGCTGGAGAAGAGGGTGAAGCTTGAAGAGAGGTCCCGGGACCTGGCAGAGGAAAACTTGAAGAAAGAAATCACAAACTGTTTAAAGCTTTTAGAGGTGAGTGAATGCTTGGAATGTTAGTCACATGCTTACACCCATTCCTTCCTCTCTTCCTCCTCCCTCCCTCCCTCCCTCCCTCCCTCCTCCCCCTCCCTCCCTCCTCCCTCCCTCTCCCTCTCTCTCTCCCTCCTCCCTCCCTCCCTTCCTTCCTTCCTCTTTTTGTTTTTGCCATATAGTTACATAGTCCTGATTAGCCCGCTACTCAGTATGCATCCCAGGTTGGCTTTGAAATCACAGCAGTCTCCCGCCTTGCCCTCAGGTTCTAGGATGACAGCTATAGCCACCATGACCAGCCATTTAGTTACTGTCTCTTTGTTTGCTTCTGCACGTGGTCCAGGAGTCTAGTTCCATACATGGGCATATGCATATATTACACTTTCCTCAACAGTATTTCTCAAAGACACAGTCCTTTCTCCGTTGCATATTTTTTGGTTTCCTTCCCAAAGATCATTTGACCACAGACGTAAGAGTTGTTTTCTTGGCCTTCTATTGTGTTCTGAAAGTCTGTATGTGTTTATTCCAGTACTATCCCACTGGGATTACTGAAGGTCTGTGGTATGTTCTTTAAAAATTATTTTATTATACTTCTTATAATTATTATTATATTTTGTTGGGGGGGCACACATGCCATGGCACATGTATGAAGATAGAGGACAGTTATTCATGTTTGTATGTATGTGGTAGAGGGCTTACACATGCCATGTGGGGGTAGAGGACAGCTGACGGTGGTTTCTCCTCCCACCGTATGGATTGCCTGTTGTCCAGGCTAGCACCATGTACATTTGCTCACTGAGTCGGCTGGGTAGTATGCTTTAAAATCAGGAAGTGTGTGCTTCTCCGATTTTATCTTTTCGTTAAATGGTTTTGGCTCCTCGATAGACTACACTTATTTTAGGATGAATTTGCTTTTCTGTTCTTATACTTTTTAGTGGTAGAGATTAAAATCAGAGTCTCTCGAATGTGAGGCGCGGGTTCTGCCACCGAGCTGTACCCCAGGCCCCCACATTTCTCCTCTGCTTCTTCTCACCCCGATGACAGTGTTGACATTTTGATAAAAATTTTGATAAGAAAATTGCCACATAACCTTAGCTTGCTTGGGTAATCAGGACTATAAGCCCATGAGTACATGGACTGTCTTTATTATTTCATTTGTATCTATTATTTCAAGGAATAAGTTTTCCACCTCCTTGCTTTGGTTTATTTCTGAGTAGTATATTCTTCATGATACTATTTTAAATAAATCGTTTCTCTTAGTTTATTACTTTGAAAAAGTGTCTGTATACCGATACACAGAATATAACTGATTTTTTTTTAAAATGTGGTTTATTTTTCTGAGTTTATTAGTTTGAAAGTCTTATTCTGCTGCCGGGATATACTGCAAATAGAAATCACACTTCGAACAAAAATATTTTTTTTCCTCTTAGTTTCTATTTGAGATTCTTTTAAAATTATTTTTCTTATCTAATTGCTTTGATTCTGGAGCCAATGTCATAATATGTTTCAGAGTAGTGAGGACAAAGGATCTTGGCTCATTCTTGGTCATGGAAGGAGGGGTCATCTTGTGCCATTGACTGTTATTCACTGTGGGTTTCGGCCCCTGAGTTCTATTATGATAAAGTACTTTCTTCCTATTCCTGTGGTACTTTAAAAACACTTCTTAACAATGACATGTTCATCTTTGCAGATGCCTTCTGACCTTCTGATTCTTTTATTCTGATTCTGCTGTAATTGTGTGTCTTTTTTGTCCTTTCTACCGATGTGGTGTATTATTATCTCAAATGAGTCCCATGGATGGAACTATCTATGTTCTAGCAATAAACTCCACCAGGCCGTGATACACTCAATTCAGTATCTGAAGACTTAGCATTAGAATTCCTCTGGATTCTTGATTAATATGTTCTTGTAACATTTGTTCAACCTTGGTATGGAGGTAGTACATTCTCAGAGAATGGCAATACCCCTTCTTGTTGAGTGTTTGGGAAGGATTTTAAGAGGGTTGGAATGTATGTGTTTTCTTTAGTGTTGGGTGGGATTCTTTAGTGAAGTCATTTGTCCCTGGGCTTTTCTTTGTTTAGAATGTTTTTTAATTACTCATTAGCTCTTGTCAAATTATCTCCTCATGTTTCTGCTGTATTTAGCCACATCTGTTTTGCTTACAATTCATCTCTGCTCTCCCCTTCTCAACTGGAGGTGGTTACTCAAACCACTACAGAAAACTACACATCTGACAATGGCCGACTCCTTTCGTCAACCACCTCTTTAGCTGCAACCTCCATTTCTGCATGTTCCAAGTGTGGCTGCCTTTCACTGTGCCTGTGTGACAACGAGGGCATGGCATCTGTTACCTGTCGTGTTGTAGGATTATTTGAAAGGATATACACAGCAAACCAGAAAAGTCAAATTTTAGCAATTCCAGAATCATTAAGCAATCTACCGCTTGTGGAGCCTGATGTCATGATTGTCAGAACCCTCTTATGATGTCCACTCACATGAGACACCTCTTTCAGGGTTCATAACACTTAAGATCTGGACAGTCTTAGGTATTTGACAGTCACGTAGACAGCGAGAAGGAGCTTTGTTTGCTCTCGAGGCTGTTCTTCATTCCAGCTGGGGAGAATGGCCTTGAAAAGGGATCATCAAGGTAAAGGACTTGAGTCTGTGTGACACATAGTAGCATTCATGGCCAGCCAGCCTGACCACACCTATTCATGAGAGAAGATATTGGTTGCTCCTTGTTACTGTGGCAAAATACCTCACAAAAGAAATTCAGAGAGGAAAGAATTTATTTCTTCTTTATATAGGAATAAAAGTTTGAGAGTATGGTTCATCATGGCCAGAAGGCAGGGTGACAAGGACAATCCAAGCCACCATGTCGGGCACTCGAGGCAGCAGGTCACTTGGATCCAGTCAGGAAGTAGAGCAAGATAAATGCTGGTGATCTGTTGGTATCTTAGTCACTGTTCTATTGCTGTGCTAAGACACTCTGACCAAGGCAACTTACAGGAGAAACAGTTTATTGTGGCTTACAGTTTCAGAGGGTGACTCCATGACTGTCATGGCAGGGAGCATGGAGGCAGTCAGGCATGGTGCTAGAGCAATGGCTGAGAGCTCACATCTCATCCACAAGGGCAGGCAGAGAGAACTAGGAATGCTGTGGGCTCTTAAAACCTCAATCCATCCCAAGTAACACACCTCCTCCAACAAGGCCACACCTCCCCCAACAAGGCCTCACCTCCTCCAATAAGGCCACACCTCCTCCAACAAAGCCACACCCCAAAGCCACATTTCCTCCAAGGCCACACCCCCTCCAACAAGGCCACACCTCCTCCAACAAAGCCACACCTCCTCCAAAGCCACATTTCCTCCAAGGCCACACCTCCTCCAACAAGGCTTCCAAATCCTTCCCAAAATGTTCCACCAATCAAGGACCAAGTATTCAAATGTATGAACCAATGGGAGCCATTTTTATTCAAACCACCATACCTTGCTTCTCCTTTTCCTCCCGTTATTCAGTCGGGGATCCAGGCATGTGATGGTGTTCCCCCATATCAGAGGGGTCTTCCCTCCTCTCCGGACACACCCAGCCAGACACTGAGTGTGTCTCCTAGGTGATTCTAAAACAGTTTTAGACCAGTTCAAATTATTATGATTCCCCTCTCAAAAGGCCAGTTTGTCCTCGTGTGACACATTCTCTTCATGGGCATTGTCTGTCCATCTGCATCCTGTCCTGTGAACCACGGAGGAAGCCGTGAGTGCACATGGGGGCTAATAAAGAGAAGGGATGGAGAATGGTGTACCTCGACCTAACTCAGATAGTGGTATTTGTATCCGTTGCTGGGCCTTGGTGGTGCCTTTTACCTCCGTCAGGATGCTTAGATCCGAATGCAGTTTAGTTGTGTGAAAAGCATTTGTTGGGTTGTTTGAATGCTTTGATTTCCACGCAGTCACTGACACCCTTGTGTGAGGAGGACAACCAGGCTCAGGAAATCATCAAGAAGCTGGAGAAGAGTATAACGTTTCTCAGCCAGTGCTCGACCCGCGTGGCCAGCCGGGCTGAGATGCTGGGGGCCATCAACCAGGTAATAGTGAAACGGAGAAGGTCTGTGCTCTGGGGGGGGGAGGGGCGACATTTCTAAAAAGAAGTTTCCGGAACACTTCTGTCCACAGCCAGGTGTTGGTTTAAGTCTTTAAACCCAGCACACACTCGGGATGCAATGGCAGGTGGCAGGTGGCAGAGGCAGGGACAGATGTAGAGTCAGGTGGGCGGGCCCCTGTGCATCCAAACCCAGCCTGATTTACACAGAGTTCCAGGCCAGCCAGGGATCCGTTGTGAGAAAGAGAGAAGAAAGGAGATAGAGATGGGGTAGAGGCTGGCTGACTCAAAGGGGGAGGGGCACAGCCCTTCGTGTCTATACTGTGGGAGTTTGGAAGCGTATTCAGCATATCCACAGGATAAGGCCTAAGCACCTTTCTCCCCTAAGTCACATAGGCCCGAGTTCCTCTTTAGGATATTCTTCCATGTTCCTTTTGACAAACCCAAAAGCCTCAATGCAAATAAAAGGAGAACCAGCCAGGAGACTGTGAGAGCACAGCCCCCCAAAGGTGCACATGTGCACTGACTGGAAAGTGCCCTGGTGCCTGCGTCTCTGACACAGTGGGAACAAGCTAAGTGCAGCTTCCAGGATGTCTGGAGTTGCGACTATAGTCTGCTTGGTCACTCCCTGTCTACCCACCTGTCTGCTTTCATTTGCATGTTATACACAGAGTCGTAGAACAGTAGGATTTCAGACGTGCACCCTGAGTAGTTCCAGTGAGACTTGACTTCTTAAAAGCTAAACAGACAGGCTAAAACATTTCCTTTGGAAGATATTGAATGTGTTGGAGGCTTTAGTCTGACAAGTGGTTATATATTCTAGCTCTTTGTCAACCCCTCAGTGGGGGATGTGCAAGGCTTTAGAAACCCAAGTGTCTCTGTCAGCTGCCTCATCTACCCTTCACCATTGGCTGTGTGTCTGTGTCCATGTTTCTTAGTCACAGGCTTACTGGGCCACTTAGTGATGTGTCATCCATTTTAGACACAATGCGTTGCTTTCTTGCAATGGTGATAAATAAACACATGGTACTTTTGTCAGTCTCTGCCCCCTTACGCCGTTCCCATGTCCTTTACAATCTCTCATCTTCTTTCTGGAACAGGCTTTAACCACTTATCTACCTGACTATGTCAGAGCAGAAAATCGTGCACACCATGCAGACTTATACACACCCTCTGCTGACTGAGCTCTTAACATTGGATGCCTCATGTGGGGCCTGAATTCTGCCAGCTGAGTCCCCCTCCCTTTTTACAGTTCTCCCCAGCCTATGAAATCATTCCTGCTAGTACAGGTGTTCATTGTCTTTAAGATGGAAGGGATAGCAATAGTATAAAGTAAAGGTAGTATAAATTCTACCTTTGAATTTATACTTCAATTCAATCTTCAAATTCAATGAAAATTCAATCTTCATTGAAAAATAATTAATACAAGCAATAGAAGAAACTGGATCTGAGTGACCCCCTGTGCATCCCAGCACCTGGGGCAGTAGCACTTAAGATGACTGTATGCCGGAGGTTAGACTGAGATGCTTGCTGAGACATACCATCTTAAAAATCAAAGGTCCCCTCTTGCTTTCCTCCCCCACTACACGCCCCTGCTTTCTTTGGCCACCATCTTGCTTTTCTCTTCCTTTGTTCTAGAGCAAGTCTCTCAATGGGATGATTCTCATGTCTAGTCTTTTGCCTCTAGTATCCTCTTTAACCTAGCCAGCCCTATGCCTCCAGGATTCTGATTTATTACCTCTACTGTCACCTGCACACTTCCAGGACCAGCGTGAGTCTTTGCCTTCCCTAAGCGGTTCTTGAGCTCAGCATCTTCCTTCTGCATGCCTGCCCTTTCCCTCTACTCTATGGGCTGCTCTGTTGAACGGCCTTAAGCTGTCTCTCAGGCCTCACAGAGCTGAAGACCTTCCGTTCACCTTCTCAGCATCTGTACTCAACCCCTGTGTTCACAAGTTCCAAGGTGACTCCCCAGTTTATGAGTCTCACCTCCTCCTCCACCCCGAAGTGCAGATGGAACTTGGCATGTCTTCAATGATGCCTGGTATATCCTCAGCATCCTCACTTATCCTCAAAACCACAGACCTTCCGAATCGTTCCCCACCCACTGCCGCTCAGTCCTAGCGGCACAGGAGAGAGCCAGTGTGTGGGGAGAGTAAGCTCTCAGCACTCCCGTCTCCTCTGCATCAACTGTCAAAGGGGAACTCATTGTTCTACCTTCAGACTAGCAAGAGAATAGAGCCACAATTTCTATTGGTGTATCTACTATCTGCACCTAAGTCACACCCTCTCTCCGCTGTCCTACACAATGGCTTCCAAAATGGCCCTGCTTATGTCAGACCCTAATCCAATCCTTCCAACACATTTTTTGATAAGCATCTTGTGTGTGTGTGTGTGGTGTGTATGTGTGTGTGACTGTGTGATGTGTGTATATATCTGAGTGTGAGCATGTGTGAATGTGTGTGTATATATGTGCATATGTATGTGAGCATGTGTGTCTGAGTGCGAATATGTGTATATGTGTGTGTGTTTGTGAGCATGTGTGCTTGTGAGCATGTGTACTTGTGTGTATATGTGTGGTGTGTGTGTGTGGTATGTGTATGTGCATGCTGTGCTTGCTGCAGTGCTCTTGTGGAGGTCAGAGGGCAACTCAGAAAGCGCTGACTCTTTGTCCCCAGTGTGGGTTGCAGGGATGGGACTGAAGCGGTCAGAGCCGCCCTCAAACCCTTTTCTCGTGGAGCCATCCCGACAGCCCTAGCTGTGTGTTTCACCTGAGCGTCAAGACGGGGCTGTTAATGGAAGTTGGCTCTCTTAGGAAAGCGGGGTGAGCAGAGCGGTGGAGGTGATGATCCAGCACGTCGAGAACCTAAAGAGGATGTACGCCAAAGAGCACGCGGAGCTGGAGGAGCTGAAGCAGGCGCTGCTGCAGAATGACCGGTCTTTTAACTCTCTGCAGGACGAAGGTAACAGCACGCAAGGTGGCAGGGATGGGCTGGAGGGCAGGCTAGCTCAGCAACAGGAGGTCTTGCCGCTCATACTTAGTTCCATATCCAGTGGCTTGCAACTGCCTGCCGCGCTAGCTCCAGGGGATCTGGTGCCTCTGCTGGTCTGCCAAGGGCACTGCATGCATGGTGTGCACACACAAAGTGGTTAGTTTGGTGTTTTACCTTTTTCCCCTCTCTGTCTCTGCTCTCTCTTGCTTATTTATCTTTTGAGACAGTATCTCTCTATGGAGGCCCTGCTGTCCTGGAACTCTCTCATGGACCCAGACTGGCCCCACCTGCTTCTCTCTTCTAAGTACTGGGATTAAAGTTACACCCCACTCTGACTGGCCTTCATAGATTTTCGGAGGAGGGGGATAATAGTTATACTTTCCTAATATTCTCCTCTTTTATGCTCCTTTACTATATTGCTACCTTGTAGAATAAGATCCTTAAGTTAAGGTTATATTAGAAAAATATATCATTCTTTGGTTTTATATAAAAATTAAGAAAAAAAGCAATAGAAAAGCACAAAAGATCCTTTGGTAATACTCTCAAAATTAATTAAATCAATTTAGATCACTGAGATGAGATAAGATGCTTAATCTGACTCATTAAGTGGACTGTAGTGTCTAGCCAGGGTGTGTTATAGATGATTCCTTCTGCACACATGATGGTGTGTGATAAACAAGCCACTCCCAGCAACAGAGGTTTTAGATTCTTGAAGGAGTGATGATCCTGGCACAGGAAGCTGTCTGGTGGATCGGAAGAGAGAAGTCTTAGGGTTTCATTGCTGAGAAGGAACACCATGACCAAGGAAACTCTTATAAAGGCAAATATTTAATTGCTGCTGGCTTACAGTTTCAGACGCTCAGTCCATTACCATCATGGTGAGAAGCACGGCAGCATGCAGATAGACTTGGTGCTGGAGGAGCTGAGAGTTCTGCATCTTGATACGAGGGCAGCCAGGAGGAGACTGTCTTCCACACTCGATGGAGCCTTAGCACATTAGACATCAAAGCCCACCAACACAGTGACACACTTCCTCCAGGAAGGCCACACTTCCTCTAATAAGGTCACACCTGCTAAAAGTGCCACTCCCTGTCACCAAGCATTCAAACCACCACGAGAGAAATGAGAACACATGTTTTCTGCACATTTTACAATATTTTTAAAAATTTATTTTTATTTTATGGGCATGAGCATTTGACTGCATGTGTGTATGTGTATGCAGTCCCCCATAGAAGCTAAAGGACAGCTCTAGATTTTCTGATGGTTGTGAGCTGCCATGGGGGTGCTAGGAGCTAAACTAGTGTCCTTTGCAAGAACAGCCACAGTTCTTAATGACTGGCCACCTCTCCAGCCCCACAATGGTTTTGAGTAAAAAGTATGAGCTTTTTTGAGCAGAATTCTTTCTTTCATGATGTTCCCTCTTTTGAAGGGCAGCAATATTTGATAGTCTTCTGCATGCTAGCAGGCACTGTGGACACCTGCAGAGACAAAGGCTTGCACCTTAGTGGTTTAGATGGTAATTGTTGGGGCTGGAGATGTAATGCAGTAGTTAAGCATTTGCCTCACATGTAGAAAGCCCCTGGGTTCAAGCCTCAGTACCACAAAAAGAAAATGAACAAATAGTGTCTCTTCGTAACCCAGACTGGCCCTGAACTCAGCAATCCTCCTGTCTCTGTCTCCTACAGAGGCTTTAGTAAACCCTTTTTGGCTTTTATTTGACATAAATGAATGTGCGATTTTCAAAATGGAAAAGGTAGGAACTGGAGAGATGGCTCAGTGGTTAAGAGCACCTGTTGTTTTTTCAGAGTTCCCGACACCCACACAGTGGCTCACAGCTATCCGTAACTCTGGGTCCAGGGGATCCAATGCGATGCACAGACATACACGCAGGGGAAACATACACATAAAATAATTCTCAAAAACTTTAAATGTGAAAATGTTTTTCCTTTCAGATGACTGTCAGATTAAAAAGCGTTCATCTTCTCTAAATTCCAAGGTAATTGCTGATTTCAAAATTAACTAATGTTGTTGAAATGCTCATGAAATGTTAAGATGGTATTTGAAGTTATGTGCCTTTCACTGTAAATCACAAAGCTGATTTAAATTCACATGCAGGAATATATGCACGTGTACCTGTTTAGACAGTTTATGGGGTACAGTGTGCTCTTTGTATGTCAACCAGAAGGGCCCAGCAGCAAGAGGAAGGCCACTGTAGCACTCTCTTGTTCTCTAAACCAGAGCTGGGCCAGGGCAGCAGATAGCGAGCGGGAGAGCAGACAGACCCTCAAGATCCCTACAGCCGTGTCCCCTCCCCGCAACCCCATCCCAACCACCATCAGCCCTGATTTCTCCCTGGGGTCTATCATCTCTACTTCAGAGCCAGGCAGCATCCTTACTAGAAAGTCAAGTCCCAAAGCAAAAGAAAAAGCCAACGTAGTCCCCTCTGCAAAACTTGCCCTGGAAGTCCAGGACAATACCCCGACATTATTCTTGGTGGACACTGAGATGGGGACAAACAGCCTGTTTCTGGGCACCTCCGTGCCTGTCTAAAACTCAAGTCATGTTGCTAAATAAGAAGGCAGGATGAGAGTGGTGCAGGGAGGTCCCTGTGGAGGCACACCCAGAGGTGCCCCTCAGTAATGCCCCAACCAGCTGCTTAGTGCAACGGAGTTGATGGTGGAACCTGACCATTGTAATCCCTTTAGTTTATCTACTATATTTAAAATAATTTTTAATCGTGGGTGATACTTACTGAAGCTACAAGATACTATGTAATACTCTCCCGTGCAAATCTCCAGGCCGATAGACACATAAATTTGTTGAAATATAATGCCTCATTTCTAGCATAGTCTAAAAACACTGCTCACCCCAAGCAATGCTGAGCCTGAGACAGGGGCCTGCCTCCACTACACAGTGAGTTCACGCATAGAATGGGGGTTACCCCAGGCTGAGGGAGAGTAGAATGGGGGTTACCCCAGGCTAAGGGAAAGTAGAATGGGGGTTACCCCAGACTAAGGGAGAGTTGGGGAAGTGCTGAGCCTGGGGTGCTATTGCTTAGTGGTATGGTAAAAAAAGAAAGCTACAGGGAAGAGTTTCAGAAATGTTTATGATAATTTTGAGGAGATGTTTGACCTGATTTAGACTTCACACCACATGAATGTGTCTCAAAGCCTCTGATTTCCCCTTGTATGTGAATTTTTTTTTTCTCTGTGTTAGTGAAAACGAATATAGCAAAAGTTCCACGGATTTTAAATGTATTAATTGGGAAAAACTACAGGAGAGGCTATAAATGTGGCAAATACTGACTTCCTCTTGAGCTGGAGTCTTCTAAGCATGGAGGTGAAGATAACAGAGAGACAGGAAAACTACACTTGGCTAAATTGCAATGCAGTTTGTCTTCTATGAAGACATAGAGAAATAGAAAATGGCCATAAATATAAGCATGTTTCCCAGGGCGACATGCGCGTTGTGACTTAACGAGGAAGGTATACAGCGTGAGCTCGAGACAGATAAAGGAGAGGCCAGACAAGAAGCTTCATTCTTGGTTAGCTAGATAATAAATCAAAGGTTGGGGGAGATGGACTATGAATGGATAGGTATTTCTGAAAGGTGATTTTTTTCTACGTAAGATCCTCCAGCGTCCGACTGCCGGCTGCCCAACAGCTGTGCGTGACGGCACACGGCATTGGCAGAGGACGTTAGGATTCTCTAACTGCACGTTTCTCTCTTGGGTAGCCATCTTCTCTTCGAAGAGTGACCATTGCCTCTTTACCCAGGAACCTTGGAAATGTGGGGATGGTGAGTACACGGGGAGTTCCTCTACCTCAAAAGCAGACTCATCTCTCTGACAGTAGTATCATTCCTTCACTAAACACCTGTTTTATCATCTCTCTAACCTCTGAAGGTGTCAGGCCTGGAAAATAACGACAGATTCAGCCGGCGGTCGAGCAGCTGGTGAGTGTGACTTGTGCCCACCCGCTGGGAACCCATGGCAAGCCAAGAGTTGGTCTCTAGCACATGATTGTTGTTGATAGCCTTGAATTTGCTCAGAGTCTGAGCAGCAGCACAGATGTGGAAACTGACCGTTGTGGTAGCTCTGTCGGGGAATAAGAGTTACTTCGATGTGCAAAGGATTAAAAAAGAAACAAACAAACAAGACTGATTTCTGCGCTGGCTTAGGCAGGGAAGGAGAGCATAGATCAGGTACAGCTTTGTTGGACGTATGGCTTTTATCTTTGTATAGGAGAATCCTGGGGACGAAGCAGGGTGAGCACCGCCCCTCACTCCACCGTTTCATCAGCACCTATTCATGGGCCGACGCTGACGACGAGAGGTGTGACGTGAAGTAGGTGACTCACGGGTGTCTGTGACGTGAGTGGCAGCCGCTTAAGCTCAGTGGAGAGGAGGGCATCCAGTGGCAAAGCCTCAACTGTGAACCGCTTTATAGATGTCATTTGGGGACACAGTGGCTCCTCCAGCCCTCAGGATGGCAACATTTTAAGTTAAATAATTCCTTGGAATTCCCCAGATCTAGGTATGCCTATCACCAGAACCATAGAAAGAAATCTCCACCACCTTAGAGTGCTAACACCAGGAATGGCTACAGAACACATTTACTTGTGAATAATACATGCCCCTTTGTGACATGCATACTCACCTGTCTTGTGTAAAGGAGAGCCATTTCCTTCTCTGCGTGACAATGTTTGTTTTGTTTGTTTGTTTTGATGAATGGGGGCTGCTATGTGTCCCTAGCTGGCCTCAGACTAATAGCAATCCATCCTGTCTCAGCCTCCTGAATGTTGGGATTACATGTGTCACCACCATTTCTAGCAAATTTAGCAAGTATAAAATATGCTGTGTGCTTCCATAGTGAAAGGCAGAGCAGGGAATATGAGCGGTAATGTCGCCTATCACGCTGCCCCCCTCGCCCCACCTCACTTTTCCGTTTTGTCACCTGTGAAGTTGTCTCCCTGGGATCTCTTCTTCTGAGGTGACTTCAAACACATTCACGGGGCGCCTCCAGCATCCTTTCTTAGTCCCAAGCAGCAGGAAGAGACAACATAGGCATCTTGCACATCACATCGCAGGATCCTGTGGTGTGTGCTCTCCCCTTAGATACAGTGATGGATCTTTGTAAACAAAGACTGACATCAGAAACTCTCCGGAGTGTGCCTCAGGCCCCTCCTTAGATGCTGTCCTCTTTGGCAACTAGGCACTCTGAGCGAAGGATTTCAAAGTTCATATCCACCCAGAAGCCATCAGTTACAAAAGTCAGTTTGCTGCCAGGCGGTGGTAGTGCACGCCTTTAATCCCGGCACTTGGGAGGGAGAGGCAGGTGGATTTCTGAGTTCGAGGCCAGCCTGGTCTACAGAGTGAGTTCCAGGACAGCCAGGGCTACACAGAGAAACCCTATCTCGAAAAAACAAAAACAACAACAACAGTCAGTTTGCTTAGGTGGAGGGAGCCCTGCTTATCTCCTCCCAAGTACTGCTTTGCTTTAAGTAGCTTAGCATTCAGAATATGTTCGGATGCTTTTAATAATACACTTAGACTGTATTCCAAGTTAGCACTGGTCCAAAACACGATCAAAAAGAATCTAAAAGTGGAGGAGCCTGCCTGGGAGCCCGCTCTGAGGACAGAGGCAGGAGGACCTCCCCAAGTTTGAGGCCAGCCAGGACTGACCATGATGAAGAGCCCCCTTCAAAACAAAGAAAAATTGCTACTACAAATGCACTCAGCTACTTATAGAAGATATTAAAATATGAAAATAAACTTCTATTAAGTATTCATCATTTCAAGAAATGTGTTATAAGGTTATAGATGTGCACATATATCCATGATATTGATTAGAAGAGGTTAAGACTGACTTTTGTAATTCTTCATGAATTCCCCCTTGTGGGTCTTACTCACCATTATACTACAGAGAAGTTATTTTTAAAATTCCAGTAAGTTTTGTGAGCTAACATTTAGAATGTGGCATTTCTGAGCACTCTGACTTATGAATGAACCTTGATGGTGTTTGGCAAACATGGTGTCTTGTCATTAGTGTCAAAACTTATTTGCAGAACCAGAGACGCCCCGGAACGGCCAGGGGAAGAGGCTGTAGAGAGGACCAGGAAGCCCAGCCTTTCTGAAAGGAGAAGCAGCTCGTCCTGCGACAGCGGCACAGTGTAAGCTGTGCTTACCAAGGGTGGGGATGGAGGACGCAGGGCCAGCCTTACTGCTCAGACTGCTTTATAGAAGGGCTCCACCTAACCCTGTGTTACACCAGGTAGGAACTTGACTCAAGCTAGGCAGCCTTGGCTCAGAGCCCGGCTTTGCCAGTCTCTGGCTTCAGCAGCTGCTCTAAGGACACAGTGAAAGCCCTGGGTTGGGCCGACTGTGGCTGAAGCTAGGATGGAGGTTAGTGAGGCAGATGTAAATCTTGGCTCTCTTTGGTTTGAACAGTAGCACAGAGGAATACAGACTGTAACGGGGAGTACACCAACCCTGCTTTGCTTGACTGAAGGATGAAGTGAATAGAATGCACGTTAGGAGTTAGTGTCTACATTATATTCTCCGCATTGCAACGGGGCTAGAGTTACCAATGTTGGGGAGTAGGCTGTACCCCAAACCGAGGGGCTCCATCCTAACATGCAGCTGAGGCAGTGCTATTGGGTGCTCAGTGACCAGTGTCCTCTGGATGAGGGAGAGCCTCCAGACCCCACTCAGTGACTGCCCCCTCTGTGTGCTCTCCCCACAGATGCAGCTCATTGGCTTCCTGGGTGGCTCACCTGCAGGTGTCCTTCAGAAGGGCCAACAAAGCGCTCTGGCTGGTGGGGCTCTTCATCGTACTGTTCGCAGCGCTGATGAGCGTCCTCACGGGTCAGCTCTTCCAGACAGCCGTGGAGGCTGCACCCACACAGGAAGGGGACTCATGGATGTCTCTAGAACACATCTTATGGCCATTTACCAGACTCGGGCGCGATGGACTTCCACCAGTGTGACTGCCAGGCAGCTCAACGGCCCCTTGGATTGTAACGTTTCCCTCTGAGATTTGTAACTTAGTAACTTTTTAGTAACTATAGTGCAAAAGCTCAGTAGCTGAGATGTTTTAATTCCCCAACAAAAGCACAGGGGAGGAATTTCACGAGGGAGGGGACCCCACCTAGGGCATTTTAATGAGCTTTCTGAGTGAGAGACATAAGACTTTATTGAAATGTATCCGAATAAAGACCATTCAAATCTTCCCGCAGTGCAGCTGGAATGCCGGGTGCTCTTGGGACATTTTAGTGGCTGATTGGAAAGATAGCTGATTCCTCTCAGGTATGAGGGTTCGCCTGCCGCTCTTACACAGGCTGGAAGACTAGGAATAGCTGAGGACCCGGATGGACAGAAGCATGTAGCACACCGAGTCGATGAACTGGCAGTCCGAATTCCTGACCCTCTCCATTGCCACTGGGAGGCAAAGTCCTTCATCATGTGGTACAAGGTGGAGTGGAACTCGGTGCCCTCCCTGAGGGTCTCGGAGAACTTGTCGTTCTCTTCCTGCATCTTGAGCATCTGCGCTCTGTCACCGCTGAACATGAGGAGCGACCAGGCGCTGCGCTCGGTTTCTTCTGACAGTTGTTCCCTCACCTGGAAAGACAACGTGAATTCTGGGAGTGCCAAAACATACACCAGGAAGGAGCTGCTGGGTACCCAAGTCGCTGGCCCAGCTTGCAGACAGCGATAGACCAGGCTGGCTCAGCCTCCCCAGTGATGGGAGGAAAGAAGTGTGTCGGTAAACATAACAAAAAGCACTCTGCATGTCACGCGGTTCTGAATTGCTTTAAACCAAGAAACATCTCCGTACTTATGGAGCAAGCACCAGATGGTACCCAGGTGCTGATGCTGTGCCCCGGGTACCGCTCTGGGCGCTGAGGGAGCGGCGGGCACCCCACCAGAGACACTGGTTGCATCAGTGAGACTCAGCTCTCAAGGAGGCTGTACCTAAGTAGGCAGCAACAAGGAAAAGAAACGTGGAGGCTGCTTTTGCATCAGCTGAGCCTTGGGGTGGAGCTTGGGGTGGAGCTCGGGGGTGGGGCTCAGGGTGGGGCACTTGGTGCATAGCTCGTTGAGGTCCTGGCTTCCCACTCTGCTCAGAGACAAACTCAGTCAACCCTGAGTTTGAAGACAGACGGCGTCCTTCCTACTCATAAACAGTAATGTGTCTGAAGTTATGCCGAATGCCTGGCTTCTGTAGAGGACCATGAACCACAGACACTCACACGCACATGGTTTCCCTGTTTGCTCTGGAGTCACCACAGACACAATGTCATGGCGTTTGGTACTGTAGTGGGTGAAAGGTCTGAGAAGCTAGAACTCAGAACTTGAGAGCGCTTTGAATGCTGATCTCACATCTTTAGGAGGTGAAGGAGTTCACACATTGATTTCTCGGGTGTTTTCTTGTTGGGTGACAAGACAGGTTCTTGGTTTTTGCATACTTTACCCGAAACACAACTCTTGTGGAGTTGCAGACCATGTTCCACTTGCTCCAGCCAAATGAGAAGGCGGCACTCATCAGGGCCATTTGCCGATAGGCCTTCCACTCCACCTGGGGGACCTGTCCATGGGATGCGGGATACACGCAGTCAGTCTACAACGTCCATCAGACCTCTCTGTAGCCTGTCCTTCACACAGAAGGATTCATTTCAAGATTGAAATCAGATTCTGTGGTTCTACTCTCAAAATTAGGCAGTGGCTTCCCTTTCTGCACACTCCCTAACGTGAACAGTATCCACAAAAGGTGATGTGAACTGACCCCAGTGAGCTGACCTCTGACCCCTGTGAGCTGACCCCTGACTTTATATCCTTCCTAGTCTAGCAGTCGGCAGAGCAGACCAACCAGGCTGCTGCTCTCCCCAGTGTGCCTGTGGCTGTGCTTTCCACCTAGAGAGCCCCTCCCAGAACCCCCCTGGGGCAGGTGCTCCTTCCCTTTGATTGCTACATACCTGGCAGTCCAGGCTCTCCCCAGTACCCTGCTGAGCACTGCATACGGCCCCACTCTTCAGGACCATTTCAATAAAGCTTTCTCTGGTAGAATACTGCTCCCAGGCAGTAAGCACAATTAATTCTGTCACCGAGTTAACTTTCCTACCTATGCATTTATGTCAAACCTTTCCTACCTATGCATTTATGTCCTGACCCTTAGGATGTGATTGACAGGTGTAACGCAATCACTGACAGGTGAAAAGGCCCCGGAAAGTGGCGGATGTGTTGTTCGGTACAGAGCTCGTCCCCCTACAAATGTGCCTTCCAAGGTCAGAGTACCTGCGTTTCCGTTTATCACCGTGGGCTTTACCACATTGCCTGCACTCTGGGGCTGGGCTGGCTGCTAAAACAATCAGCAGGCCCTGTTCTCTAAGGACCCCAGATTCACACAGAACTCATGAGCTAAATCCCTGTGAGGAGCACAGAACGGCACGCAGCCATGGGGACTGTGCTGAGAAACCAGAAAGGACATGTTTTTGTGAGCTGGTAGTCCCTGCGTGAAAATGAAGACGAGAGGCAGCCGGGCTCCTCTCGCTAGAAGTGATGGCGTAGACAGCAGACCCTCTCACCACACTATGGCACTTGAGGAAACAATTAGATGAGAGGAACCCTGGGTTTCTGGTGTTTTTCCTGATACAGTTTAACAGCAGCGGTATCCTAGGTTCCCACCATGTTAAATTTAGAGAGATACATTCTTGCCTTATTGTTGACGACCACATAAAAATGAGAGTAGATAGCAGGGAAGATATTCAGCCCGGCATCCTTCAAAGCCAGGATGAAGGGTATGGGAGCCATCCATTTTCCTTTTAGATGAAACTCACGTCCCTTGCCCTTCAGTTTCACTGAAGCCAACATGCAGAGGTTTTCCTGAATTTCAAGAAGAGAAGGGAAACTATTAGCCCCCCTCTAGTCTTCTTATAGATCACATCTGAAACCATAGGCGACTCTCCACTAAATCATGCTTCTGGTATGTCTTGGGCCTGATCTGGAGGCCCTATCACAGGACCCCATCGTTGCCTAGGAAGCTCACTAACTTCCTGTGCTCCCTCTGGGTGCCTGAGGGGTTCAAAGTGGTGTCTCAGAACTCTCTAAGATGTGAGAGCACTCGGTTCACTCTGAATTAACGCAGCCATTGAGACAACCGTGATTGTACTTCTAAGAATTATTCTTAACACATGTTCTAACTGCCCAGTTTTGAAGGGACACAGAGTTGGTACTTCTCTTGGTTTAATAGGTACTGGCCATTTTAACCTAGTATATCTAAGAGATCTCAGTCTCTATCCGGTGCAAGAGTGGAGTCCAATTTTTTTCATACCAAATGCTTAAAATCTACTACATCTTTCACAGTTGCAGCGGGCACCAGTCTGGCCCGGCTGCATCTCATCTAAGAGCTTGATTGTCAGGTGCAGGAGGTGAGCTGTAAAACCCGTCCTGAAGACACACACTCGACCACCTGCGTACTCATAAACGAACACCCAGCAGGTGTGAGCCCTGCCTGTCAGACTAGCACCGTGCACGGTGTCCCCTGGCCTCTGGAACAGGGTGGCTGGAAGCCTGGCCGGGCAATACCCGGTACACTTGGGGAAGTCAGTGGTCTCCTAACAGACTGAGGGAACGTTGCCACTGTTTTAGGGGCCTTTGTGACAATGACATTCCTGAGATGTCATCCAATAACCACAGAGGCTTTATCTACTTATTCTGTTTGCTGGTTTGATTGTTTGAGACAGGGTCTCAGAGAGTCACTCTGGCTGGCCAGGACCCCACAGAGCTCTGCCTGCCTCTGCCCTGAGACCTGGGATTGAAGGTATCTTCCATGATGCCTGTCCTGTGGGTTTGAATCCTCACTGTCTTTCTGCTTTCTTCCAGTGGAGTTCCCGCCATTTCTAAGACAACTGAGCTTTGCATTTCACAAAAGTCACCAGTGATTCTAAGTAACTGCAGGATTACGCCCTCAGCATCAGTCAGCTTTAAAACATCTCCATGCTGCCTAAGAAAGTCCCTTGGGCTGATATGCTGTGAATCTTCTGCCTTCAGCCCTCCAACAGGAATCTACTTCTCTGGGGCTCCCGAGGCTGTACACCTCTAAGGGCACTGGTCTCACTTGGCAAGATGAGTTTTAGAGGCTAGGGTGTGGACACCATGTCTGGTGGATCAAACATTCTGAGTTTCACCCAGGGCAGTCGTTCTGAGATGACTGACCTAGTAACCTAGTGACCCTGGACACAAGTTGGAGCCTTGCTTTTACACATAATTGGAGATCTACTTGATGAACTTCACTTAGATACCACAGCTCCAGGACATCTTCCATGCCTGCCTGTGGACACTCTACCTGACTGTGGGCCAGCCGTGACATCACTCACCTTGATGCATATGTGGAGCTCGATAAACACCGTCTTAACGATTATAACCACTTTGTTGGCGCCGATGGGACTCAGCTCCCAGGACTGGTAGGGCATGTTGATGTGGGCATCCTGAATCAAGGTCACGGGGCCCAAGGTATCCATACTGAAGGTTAGGAGCCTGTCTTCTCGGTTGTAATACAAACTGCTGATGCCGTCTGACCTCCAGAGTTTACCTTGGCGACAGAAGACGGTCACATTAGTTTTATATTTTTCCTATGAAAGTGAGTAAGAACATCTAAGTGCACATAATGTGCACAAATTAGTCTTCTGTATTAAGACGCCTGTGGAAAAGGTCCCACGCCCACCCTGGGAGATTCCTGCCTCCAGGATTCAAACTCCACACGTTCTGCCTGGCACAGGAGGGGACACTGGGGTTCACTGTTTCCGTCCCTTGCTAGTTCACGTGCCTGTCTTCAGCCCTGTCTCCTGCCTTCCCAAGCTCTTACCCACATGTGTCTGAGCTTGAGCATGCTGTCATTCTTTCTAGGTAATTCTTCCCTAGCCCTGGACAGAGGCGTTTTACATGTTTACTTTTTAATTTTTTTTTTTTTTTTGAGGGGGCAGTGGTTGAGACAGGTTTTCTTCTCTCTGTGTAGCCCTGGGTGTCATGGAACTCACTCTGTAGACTAGGCCTGGAGCTCACACAGCTTGGCCTGCCTCTGCCTCCTGAGTTCTGGGATTAAAGGTGTGCATCACCATGCCCGGATAAAGGGCTATTTTTTTTTTAAGATTATATTTTTCAGGGATCATTTCTAAGTTTGTTACTTATTTTTATGTAATTTTTGCCTGCATGTACATGTGTACCAACTACATGCAATGCCCAAAGCAGCCAGCAGAGGGAACCAGCTCCATGGACTCAGAGTTACAGTTGCTTGTGAGGATCTAAGTACCTGCCCCGAACAGAGCCAGGTCCTCTGCAAGAGCAGCAAGTGCCATGTTGAGAAAAGGAAGTCTCTCAAGTGATATTCACGGGCCACTTGGGAGGAAGTAGGGGTCAGATGACAACTGAAGGTGTTGGTCCCCAGATGTCACCTTACTTGAGCCAGAATCCCCCCTCCTCAGCTGTGCATGGTAGGCTGGCTGCCAGTGAGATTTGGGGGTTCTCTGGTCCCCATCTTCACTTCACTGCAGGAGCACACGGATGCACGCTATGATGCTACAATGTCTGGCTTCCCCTTGGGCTCTAGAGAATCAGACCTGGTCCCCATGCCAGTGTAGCCGGTGCCCTACCCACGACGTTCTTCTCTAGTCTAGTGTGGGCGATTTAGCTAAGATAAATAGTTAGATGGATCACTCTTAAAGTGACTCTTCTGGGCAGGCATGATGCAGTTTGGCAGGAAAGTGCTTCCTGAGAAGCCTGAAACCCCGACTTTGGATCTCTGAGATCCCATGGGGTGGAAGGAGAGAGCTAACTCCTGTAAATCGTGATCTGACCTCCATGAGTGAGTGCTGTGGCTGGCACGGCCCCTGCCACCAAAACAAATCAACAGCAAGTATAAACTGAACAAGTTCCAGGCTGGAGTTTCAGTGGACAGAGCACCGCCCCAGCATTCTGGGCTCTAACCCAGCCTTTGAGGGGTAGACGCAGGGAGATCAGAAGTCTGGGGCCATCCTTGGCTATACCTTGAATTTGAGGCCACCCAAAACCTGTCTCAAAACTGTGAAAGAGAGAAGGAAGGAAAGAGGGAGGGAGAGAAGGAGAGATGAGAGGGGAGGGATGAGGGAGGGATAAGGGGGGAGGGATGAGGGAGGGATAAGGGGGGAGGGATGAGGGAGAGAAATGAGGGGAAAAGGATGAGGGAGGGAGGGATAAGAGGGAAGGGATGAGGGGGAAGGATGAGGGGAGAGGGATGAGGAAGGAAGGGGTGAGGGGAGGACTACTTGCTGCCATGGTTTACACTACCCTCCTTGCTGCATGAGTATCAGAACTGCTGTGGAATGGCTGTACCTTCAGGATCCCACCTGACGACCTTAGGCCTCTCGAAGAAGATGACGTTCTCGTGGATCTCCAGCTGTGACCTCTATGGGTGGAAAGGCGCTCTCCGGGTCAGGCTCCTCTGTGGTTTCTGGAGGATATGTAAACCTCTGTAATCCTCCTTGCAGTATCTTTTTAAAGTGACCAGAATAAGGAAAGTCAGAGGGTGGTGGCCATGGCCAGACACACCTGTTACTAACAAGCTCTACTTGCTGTCACAGGCCGTCTACAGAATGGCATCATAACAGAACTCAGAGATGAACGACTGAGGGGAAAACATGGACAAACTTAACCGTAACCTCAGACCTTACTGTGGGCCAGGTTCCCGAATATGTTCTTCAGCGTCTACATCTCAAGCCCCATGACAAGCCTGTGTTCAGCAGAACTGATAACCAAGGCACAAGAGAAATCAGGAGACCTGCCAAAGACTACAAGACTTCAAGTTCACACCAACACTCAAGCACTTCCAGTGGGACGCAAAGTCACTGGGTCTAACATTTTAATGAAGGACACCCAGCCATAGAAAAGACATGTTGATACCCCTGGAGCAGTCACAGGAAGGACTGGGTGACGGTCTCAAGCTGACAGCAGAGTCCTGAGGTAAGGCAGGGCTCTGAACCATTCTCTCTCAGTCAGCAGAGAGAGAAGGCACCAAGGGAAGATGAAAAGCTTAGAAAACCCAGAAGTATATTCTCATGGGATAGACTAAAAAGAGCTGTGCAGGTAAGTGAGCCCACGGAGTCCCCTCAGGAGCCTCAACCGACATGCAGAAGTCTGTGGATTCAAGGGCTGAACGCAAAGAGACAAACGAGACACTGACAAAATCCAAGAGTGGATTGTTGAGTGAGTTCGTGAACAGTCAGCTTCTTTCCCAGGTATTGGGAATAGAAAAACAATGCTCTTATTTTTTAAAGTTTTGTTTCCCAGATATAAATTTTTTTCACTTGGGCTATTTGAAGCTATGATGCAGAGGGCCATAGGTGGGATAAACTCACAATAAAAATATTGTGTAACACAATAAAAATAAAATCAAGCTATTCAGCATTAAAATAAATGAGGTAGGACAGTGCGTGCTTAGGATTTCAGCACTCAGGAGGCTGAGGCAGGAGGATTATCCCTCCCTCATTGCTGATAAGCACACCTGAACTAGTGCATTGGCGGACTGCACACTCACTTTCATTCAAAGGCTTCAGGGATGAAGAGGGGGCCTTGGGATCTCAGTCAATGTGGCCTACCAAAGTGAAAATGGTTACCACCTGGCCACTTAATAGAAAAAAATATTCTCCAAGCTCTGATGGAGACTGGCAGCATTAGTATTGTAGGTTTACAAGTAAGTTAATGGGTAAGAAGTTCTCCTAAAATAGGATTAACGTGCATTAGAGGCCGAGGTCATGGGAATCGAAGTAAAAGTGAAGCAATTTCACCTGCAATGGATCCCGAGGAGTCTCCTACCTCCACTAGAACCCAGCCCTTCACTGGTTTGCACTGAGGGGGCAGCTCCAGGAGATCCAAGTGGTACACGCCGCCCAGCAGGGAGAAATGGCACAGGTCCACCTCGTTGTCTTCCAGGGCTTCTGGCATTTCTACTACGTTCTCTACCAGGCGTAGCTGTGCTGAAAAAACCACAGCGCAGGTTCAGAACAGATGGCAACATTGTTGCATCAGGGAGGCTACAAAAGCAAACTCCCAGGACTGCGAAAGCTTTGCCTTTAGCTACTAGACTTTGTACAAGGTTCTCAGAGTGTCTCACTAGCCAGCCTTGAAGTGGGAGCAGGGTGTGTGCAGGGTGTGTGTGTGTGTGTGTGTGTGTTAGGGTTAGGAAGAGCTCTACTTGCAACATACACTAGCATTGTTGGAGGCTATACACAATGAGAATGTATTACTGGTAAAACTGTATTCCATAAAAGACAGTTTGATTAATTACTAGGTCCTTAAAACTGCACATTAATCAGATGAAAAATCCAAAGAGGGTAGGTGGGAAGTTCATGGTGGAAGAGTAGATTTGGGGCCATGTATGATATGAAAGCAACAAAAATAGCCCAAGCTCAGGGAAGTGATGGAGTGAGAATTCTGTGGGAATTGTACAATCTAGTGACAAATGCACAGACAGAAGTGACACCTGCAGTCACCACCAAGACAAAATCAGCCACTCAAAACCATTACCTGAGCTATGGTCAGACTTTATTCAAGGTATGCAGGCTGACAGGTGTGCTGTACACCTCTGGTCTCAGTTCTCAGGGGGTACAGGCATAAGGGTCATACAAGCTTGAGACCAGCTTAGTCCACTGAGTGAGTGCTAGGCTAGCCAGGACTGGGTAATGTGACCCTCCCCACAGAAGCTGACTGATATATCCTGTCCACGTTTCTTCAACTATAAAATCCTCACCATGTTTGTACTGTGCTACAAAGTTTGGAAGGGAAGCGATGGGCAGGTGCAGAGACACGGGGATTGGTATCGGCGTTTGCTGTCAGTCTGCTCCCACGCAAGAGGCACAGCAGGGCCTCTTAATTTAACCTCCCGAGACATGGCACTGAAAGTTAATGGAAACAAGCAATAGAGATAGATAGATAGATAGATAGATAGATAGATAGATAGATAGACAGGTGAAAGATGATAGATAAGATAGATAGGTGATAGATAGATATAGGTGATAGATAAGATAGATAGGTGATAGATGATAGATAAGATACATAGGTGATATAGAGTAGATAGATAGATAGATAGTCAAGCTAGACAACTACCTGTCTCTTGGTGCATGTTTAATAAACTAGACTCTTTAATTTTTAAATGTATTTAATGTATGATTTATTGGCCTAAAAAGAAGCCAGAAATACTACTGTCTAAATTTAGATGGTGAAGACATGTCTGACTTAGGGGTCACCATGTAGGGAGTTGTGGTGTTCAAGACAGAAGTTCCACAGCCTACTCTAGCATCCTAGATCTAGAAAGAGAAACTCGAGCCTGGTATAAGCTATCGGAAGAATGTAGCTTCCAAGGATGGTGGAAGGGATGCAGCTGGAAGGGTGGGGTGCTTGCCGAGAATGCACAGGGCCTTGAGTTTGATCCCTGCTCACATAAAGCCAGGTGCATGCTTGTGATCCCAGCACTTGGGGGAGGGGGGTGGAGCCGGGCAGATCAGAAGTTCAAGGACATCTTCATCTACATAGAGTCTGAGTCCAGCCTGGGCTACTTGAGACAGTGCCTCAGAATATACAGATAATTGAATAAAAGGGTACAAAGATTTAAGTATGGTAAATATGCTCAGAGCACACAGAACAGGTTCTTCTGATGTCACTGAGAAGGAAGAGCAGTGAGAGTTAAGAGGACAGACATCATCAGACAGACGCCAGGCCTGTGAGATCATGTTCATCTTGGCAGGCTTCATCCAGTGACACCTGCTAGGCAGACTGTGAAGAGTTCCTGCGTATGTGTGCCCATGTGTGTGCTCCTGTGAATGTTCATTGCAATAGTGAGTACAGAGAAGAAATCAGATATAATCTCACCAAGCAGCAGGGACTTAAAGATTATTCCCTCGTTTGGGTTGAGTTATGAAGCCACTTTAATTGATGAAGCAGGGTTACCAATGTATTCTGGGATCAGTGATGAATGTCATTTGTGTAGAACATATGTTTCATCCTCAGTACATAACTCAATATTGAATAGAAAAATATGATTATTGACAGAAGATTTTTTTTAAAAATTTGATGTACTTGCACAGTTTTATTAAAACTAAAAAGATGCTTAGGGAGATGGCAAGACTGTTAACACTGCTTATCTTGGGAGAGGGAGTGTGAAAAATTTCTGCTTCCACATAGTTCTTTCTACAGTGGCCTTGCCTTACTTTTCTGTGAAGCAAGCCTCCATTCGCACCAGGGGTGGGGACAGGGTACCTGCTGAGACCGCTTCACTCAGCAACTTCATTTCCAGCTCACACTGGGTGGTTTGGAATCCTCCTCTTCATCGTTCGAAATCTGCAATAGAAGAATGGACAGCATCCTCAGAAATTATTCTCCAAGTGCAACTGGAGGACATTGGTCCATAAAATAGCCCAGGGAACAGGGTGAGGCCCTTTCTCAAAAGCCAAACCAAAAGAAAAACAAAACCACCATCACCACCACCAGTAGCAGCATTTTTTAGCACTTAGCCTAAATGCTGTCATTTCAGGGACAGTCTCTGGCCTGTTGGTTTGATCACCATATACAATCTCTTCAGCACACGTGCCAGTGTATATCCAGAATACAGTAGGCTGTTGTCCCTCTACAAGACTGCTCATTAGAGACAAGACAGTAGACTAGGAGCCTGCCTGGCATGCAAGAGGACCCCAGCACTCCATAAAACGGGGTGATGGTTTGTGTCTGTGATCCCAGCACTCTGCGGTAAAGGCAAGAGGATCAAAAGTCCAAGGCCATCCTCAAGTACACAGCCATTTGAGGCCAGCCTGGGTTACATAAGATCCTGTGTCAAAACCTCTGAAGCCAGAAAAACAACAGCAAAGCAAACAAACAAAACCCCCAAGATCATTCAACAGTAGAACACCGAGGCCACGTGGAGTCTTAGGTTCACTTTCTAGGACCAATGACACAGCCAAAGAAAAGCAACATCAGACTGAGTTTCTTATAGCAGATTTCACCTGAGAGTTAGTGTGTGTGTGTGTGTGTGTGTGCTTGCATGTATGTGTAGTGTGTGCATGGTTGTGCTTGTATGCCTCTGTGTAAGTGTGTAATGTGTGTGTGCACATTCAGACATGCACGTGTGTATGCGTGCTCTTAGAGTGTGCGTGTGGGATTTACTTTTATTTTCATACATGCTTGTTCAAGGTTTCTTTTTGAAGGACCGGGATTTAACCCTGGGCCTCATCCATACCTAAAAAGCATCTGTCGGCTGAGCTACATTTCCGGGCCAGTTCAATCCCTTAATGAGACACTTTGTAACTTGAACTTTCAATTCAAAGACCCATGTGCATTTATCTGCTTGTTCCTCAGGGTAATAAAATATTTTTGAAATCTACTATTTTAAGTATACTACTTTGAATAATTTCTCATAATTATGCCATACTCAAATTAGCCCTTTCTAAATATGTTGTGCTGTAAACAATTTAGGATATTTACAATATTTTAAAAACTTTTAAATATTTAAAAATTAATTATTAAATGTTTAAATATTTAAAAAATATTTACAATATTTTAAAGCCATTCAAATCAATTAAGAGATGGTAGTAAGAGCCCTCTAGTGGTCAACTTCTTAATAAGCTCATGAAAAAGAAACCTACACTGTCATTTAATGTAAGAGAATTAATTTGGAATTTACATTAATCATCACCCTCAACTCGACTAGATCCCATTCTGAACATAGACTAGTGATTCTGTGAGATGACGTCGCAACCTAAACAGAAAGCGAAGAAAAAAAGAGCTGAACGCGGATGAATATCTGTCTCTGCCGCCTGGCTGCAGAAGCCCCGTGTATAGCTACCTCGTGCTCCTGCTGCTCCCATGACGCACTGTATCCCGTCATGCCATGAGCCAAAACAATCCCTTCCTTTCTTAAGTTGCTTCTTCCTGGTATTTGGTCACAGCAGTGAAAAATGAAAGCATCACAGAAAATGCAGTATTGAGGAGCAGCGCTGTCACCGCGAGCACCGCGAGCGACCTGGCCGCGTGATCATAGCTTTGGAACTGGTTTGGGACGAGCATGGAACAGCGTGGAGCCCTAGGCCACAGGAGCCCTAGAATTCTGTAAGCAGAGCTCAGTGGCCATCCTGATGGAAGAGGGAGAGGAGAATACTGAGAAATCAGTAGGGAGTGTACGGCTTTGCGTGAGGCTTCAGAGAGGAGGAGGAGTAGTCCTGGGACCCAGTCTGGAAGTTGAGTACGTCACATCCTGGAAGAGTATCTGGGTGCAGTCTGCCCATTTCCTAAAAGTCTGAATGAGGATGAATCCAAAAGTACTGAACTACATTGACATTTTAAGACAGAAACAGCCATTGCTGTTGATTGTGGTCACTGCTCACAGTGCTTAGATTCACAGGGAGGGAGTAGAGGGCTGTAAAAAATGTCCAGAGGAAAGGGGTGAGTCTAAAGGTGCGGGCAAAGAGGGTGGCGAGGCAGCAGCACTAAGCTCAAACTCTCAGAGCCATTAACAGAAAACTGGGCAAGGAAGAGTGCACCAGAGAGCAAGACCCCGCCCATCAAAGGCTCTAACTCCGATCCGATCCTGCTGGGCACTTATGCCTCTGTGGACATCCTACACTTGTCCTCCTTACGGTGTCAAGTGCTGTCCGCCTAAAGGTATGACAGTGACAGCGCACATGCCTAATGTGTTGAGAGGAATTCTCCTCTCTCTCTCTCTCTCCTCTCTCTCTCTCTCTCGTCGTCTTCCCACGTTCTCAGTGTTATAAAATGCTTCGATCCCACTCCCAGCCCACCTTTACAAGCTCTGCGGAAGCATACGAGGCTCCTTGCAACTGCCTGCTTCAGGGTTCTGATTATCTACCTGGGTATGCCACAGGGTGACCTTCGGAATCCATCACGCCACCAAGAAACTGTCCAGGGTAGCATTAAACAATAACAGAAAGCAGACAGGCTTAGCCACGTTCTCTATGGCCATTAAGACTAAGGATCAAGGGTCTCTAAGCCTGGTCCTTCCAAGTTCCGAGAGTAAGTCAAACATCTGCAGGGACAGGTGTGAGACTAACACACACAGGTCCTGCGGGTGTTGTTATGAACGCATAGGCTAAGCTGTTAATGTAAAATAACACTGAGATGATGCTGGGTTCAGGGACCATTTCCCACGTCTCTGCCTCCTGAGAGCTGGCAGGTTTTTGAAGGAAAAAATGATCAGCTATTTCTAGCTCTGCAGCAGCCTTGCTCAGTTTCCAGTTCTCTTCCATGCAGGCCCTTAACCTTTCCTGTCACACACACAGTCACACACAGTAATACACACACACACACACACACACACACACACACACTATAGTTATCTGTATGGACAGTTGCCTCACATCCATTTTCTCTATTGCTCTAGACTCTTAGATTCTTTAAATGTTTTGATATAACTGTTGTATTTCAAACAGGATTTCTCCACATGTTCTTAGAATATCAAATGATTCACATTTTTAAAATTTTCATGTATTTGGGTTTAGGTGTGTGTTTGTGTGTGTGCACATGCATTGTGCCATGGCCATGTGTGGAGGTCAGAGGATCACTGTGAGGAGTTAGTCCTCTCCTTCCCCCATAAATGCCCTGGGGACAAATTTAGGTCTGCAGACACCTTTGGCTCCTGAGCCATTCGGGGCCCAATTCACACTTTTATTTCAAATTCACACAAGGTCTGTTCCCTAACTCTTTACACACTTAAATAAACCAATGAAGTCAACGGACTGCTTTGTCTTATGTGCTCATGCTGAGGTTTTGGGGTTCCCTAAAATCCGAGTGGGCTGTGGCAACAAAACTGCCTTCGAGCTGAGAAAGTACCGTTCAAGTCCAAAGCTGTTCAACATAAAACGTGCCATGAAAATCCTGACAGGTAGAAAATCAGCAGAAGCCACCGAAGCCAGGGTGGTGGTTATTTTCAGTGATGTGTGCACAGGGGGTTGGGGCATAGATGGATTTTGAGTGTCCTGATTCATCACTCCCTACGCCCTAGAGACAGGGTTAAGGTAACTAAGTACCTGTGCCCCCGTGGTGCACACCTTTAATCCCAGTGCTTGGGAAGCAGTGCTCTGTGGGTTTGAGGCTAGCCTTGTTTACAGAGTGAGTTCCAAGCCAATGAGGGATGCATAATGAGACCAAGTCTTAGAAGGCCAGTGCTGGAGAAATAGCAACAAATTATGAACCCCTCCAGTTTGCATGAGCATTCACTGCAAGTTTGCATCCAAGGGTGAGCTGCCGAAAAGGTACCTGTGCTCTGAGCAGCTGCACCCTGACCTCAAGGCTTTGCAGCAGCCAATGAGACTGCAGAGCCTGAGGCTGAAGCCACTGCTCCTGCCGAGTGGAGAGAGACACTGAAAGCCAGGGCACAGGCAAGGAAGGGGCTTCTAAATAGTTTCTATTTGCTCAGGAAAAATCTTGAGAATACCTCCAGGGACCTGCTAGTGCTTACTACTGCACAGAGTAAACTAGGAACTGTTTAGAATATGTCAACCTAGAGAAGGAGAGGCCGTCTACAGACCAGTCCACCTGGGTATCCATCCCATGTGCAGTCACCAAAGGTAGACGTTGATGTGGATGTCAGGATGTACATGCTGACAGGAGCCTGATATAGCTGTCTCCTTAGAGGTCTGCCAGAGCCTGAAATATTTAAAGGCAGATGCTCACAGCTAACCATTAAACTGATCATGGGGTTCCCAATAGAGGAGTTAGAGTGAAGACTGAAGGAGTTGAAAGGATTTGCGACCCCATGAGGAGAACAACAATCCCAACCAACCAGAGCCCCCAGGGTGTAAACCACCAGCCTGGGAGCGCTTAGGGAAGGACCCATGGCTCCAGCTATATATGCAAGGGCGTTATAGGTGGGAGAAGAGATCCTTGGTCCCATGAAGGCTGGACGGCATTGGGGGGGGGTAATTCAAGGGTGGGGAGGTGAGGTGCGGGGTGGGGGGGTATAGGTGGGGGAACACCCCCATAGAAGCAGGAGGAGGGGGGATGGGATAGGGA
The DNA here is from genome assembly GCA_021653895.1 of Mastomys natalensis. Lineage (NCBI taxonomy): Eukaryota > Metazoa > Chordata > Mammalia > Rodentia > Muridae > Mastomys > Mastomys natalensis. Next base: position 199,796 of record JAJTUV010001870.1, on the reverse strand, counting down.
GTTCCTGGGAGGGAGAGGGGAAAATGGGGTAAGGGGAGAACAACTGAAATGTAAATAAAATTTCCAATAAGAAAAAAAAAAAAAAGAATATGTCAACCTAGGTAAAGTGAAGCAGGCTAGTCACCCTGGCCCTTGAAGGGATGAGGTAGGAGGACTGCTGTAAGTTTGAGACCAGCTTGGGCTACCTAGCCTGGAATGTAGACAGATGATAGACAGACAGACAGACAGACAGAGTATCCTACCCCTTGTACGGCAGTGTCCTCTACAGTCTCATATTTCATCTCCTCCTCTTGGATGGAGCCAAGTTCCCTTTCTTCTTCAGACTTGGGCTGCTCATCTTCATTGGCCACTCTTTCTTTAGTAAAGATTTTTTCTTCAGTGATGGCCTTTTCTGTACTTTCCTCTTTATTGAATTGCTCGTCTACCATGTGTCTCTGCTTTCCCTCAGCGAAGGCGGTGGGGAACAAGGGTGTGACGTGGTCATAGCGTGTGTGGAGAAGCCGAAGGGCGATGTTGCTTGTGGCTAGTATCTTTGGGATTTCAAATCCAATTTGTGTCTCTGAGAATCTCACGCTTCGGTGCCTGCCAGAAATCGATTGATGGAAGCCAAGAGGGTGAGCAAGAGAGGACAGCCTGGGCCGCACACTGCTCTCAGGACGCTCTCCCACCCCACACCTCTGCCTAGCAGAAGCTTCTGTCTCTTCCGAGGAGCCTCCTAGTCCTCCTCCGAGCTGTCGTCTCTTTCTCAATCTCTACATCTGATTGGTTACAGTTTCAACTGCTGATCACTTTACCAGGAGGTTTCAGCAGGAGCTTTGGTTGTTTTTGTTTTTGTTTTCTGGCAGAAGAGGCCTCCCTGAATAAACTCTAAAAGGGTCCAGATGACCCTTCCATATGGATGAACGTATTTCACAATCAGAAGAGTCTATGTCATGGAAACTACTGATTTATCCCTGATGACTCTCCAATACCCACGCCAGCCTTCTCGGTGTCTGCCATGCTTTGGTATATTATCTAGGTGCAGACAGCCTATCACCGAATTAACCTCGAAATCCCCTCCTGTCTTTGTTAGAATAAGGCCAAACCTTCCTGTCCCCACTGTGGAAGAGCATGCCAGCTTCCTCTCCTCTATAGATAAATTTCCTTCATGATTCTGTGTGCGGCATTATCCACAGCAAAAAAGCTGACATGATGTCTTGAAGGCAACAGAAACTGTTGCAGTAATTATTTAAAAACCAGCCTCTGGCTCTGGCCGACTATCTAAGCTGCAGCGGCTCTGCCTAGCCCAGCCACCATGTTTCTCAGCCTGAGGCCAAGGGCATGCTGCAGCTAGAACCGACCGGCCAGAAACACCAGCCCTGGCACCCACTAGATGCCAGTGTGAGATGGCTCTGCCAATCTTCCACGCTGTCTGCGCAAGGCAGGGCATTGCCCAGACCATTCCGCCATCCATGCGGGCCCAATAAGAGAATGAGACTCTAATTCTTATAGATTAATCAAAGCTTATATATTTGGCAGTAACAAGATACCCACACAATCAGAAGTATAGCCCAATACCCAACCTAGGTATACCTTTGACTGCTACAGACATGTGAACATCCATCTCCATCGCTCCCACATACTCTTCTCTACTCTCTCTCTCTCTCTCTCTCTCCTCTTCTCTGTCTCTCTCTCTCTCTCTCTCTCTCTCTCTCTCTCTCTCTCTCCTCTCTCTCTCTCTCTCTCTCTCTCTCTCTCCTCCTCTTCCTTTTCCTCCTCTTCCTCTCCTAACTCCTCCTCTTCCTCTCCTAACTCCTCCCACTTCAGCTCCTCTCTTCCTCTCCTAACTCCTCCCACCTTAGCTCCTCCTACAGAAACCACACTTTGTAGAAAGCACAACTTGGTAAATATTTTGTTCCCTCCTTTTTATGAAATACTGAAAATGAAACTCTGCACCAGGTCTGATGTCACAGACCTGGAATCCCAGCCCTGGGTGGGTGGGGGCTAAAGTGGGAGGATCCACCAGTTCAAGACCAGCTTTGGCACGGGTGAGGGTGGGGAGAAGCCTCCTAGCTATTTTTTTTAAGGTTTGTTTTTTATGCACAGTGTTTTTTTCTACATGTGCACATGTGCACCACTCATGTGAGCAACAAGTGAAGACACGCTCACTGGAGCAAGCACGCCTGCTCTAGACACTAGGACACAGCGCCTCCTACAGGAGCTCATATTTAAACTTCAAGCCAATTGACTAAATGCCCCTGGCCTTGGCATCTACGGAGAAACGGTGAGGGGAGGGGGTACCTTGGATTCTTTTTGAGGTTTGCCCACACGTACAGGGTAACGTTCTCATCTTTGATGACTTTCTCCATATCCCCAGTGTCCAGGTCTGCCAAGTTACTAGCTTGCTGTAAGAGAAAAACACAAAAGAGCCTCACAAAGTCACACGGCTTAGGAAAGTCGCACAATCACTGGGACACTGGATTCCTTGTATTGTTAAGAGAATAATCTGGGTAAAGGGCAGATGATTTTTCTGGGGAGATGACACTGCAGAGGCCAAGGAGATGGCTAACTGGTGAAAGTGACTGCTGTGTGTAAGGGCTAAAGTTCGGGTCCCCCAAACCTCTGTCAATGTTTCCTGGAGGAAGCTGGCTAACTAGAGTGGCCCTACTGCGAGGTCTGGGTTCAGTTGTGTGACTCTGCCTCGGCAATCAAGATGGGAAGCAGGCAAGGAAGTGCCTTGTGTCAACCTTGGGCCTTATGCACAGGTACCCAAGTGTGCAAATGCACACTAACACAGGCGACAGTAAAAGGTCAGGTGCAGTAAGGTAACCTAGCTCACTCTTTCCTTCTCTGTGCTCCAGACTTGGAGTTGGCCATCTTCCCTGTCTTCATCCATCTCCTCTGTGTCCTGTATCCCTTTCATCTCTGTGTGGTGCTGAGCTAGCATGCTACCCCAGTTCCCCTGTTCCCCCTGCTGCGCTAAGGGCTGGCTTGTACCAATGTCTGTACCTTAACCACAACATAATGTATAAAATAAGATGAAAAATACTGTACTTTCTCTTAGTAAGCATCTTAGTCACTGATAAGCCCACACACTTCCGTATTCGGTTTGTCCTGCAGTACGTACAGCAGAGGCAAGAGTGTGGCATGCCTGTTACAGGAAGAGTGAGCTCGGCACTCGGAAGGATTGTTTAGACTTAGACTACATCCCGACAAAGCCGCCCAGGGATGGTTCTAAACTGAAAGAACCCAGACTAAATGGCTAAACACGATGCATCATGATGCATGCCTGTTGGCTGTGTTCTGAGGATTCTCTGGAGACGCAACAGGATTAAACCTTATAAAAACACGTTTATGGGAGAATTGGACGATGGGCCGTATATCAGGACTTTGACCTTATGGCTTTTAGGATGCATAATAGCTGGCAGGTATCTGGATCTTTCCATTACTGGTGAGATTTTTGGGGGATGAAATGTGTAACACACAAACTTCTGAATGGTGCAAGGAAAGAAAAGAGTGACAAAGAAAAGGTTAAAAAAAAACATTTAAAAATTTTGATTTTTATCTGTAAATTATAGCAAAGCTATAGATCCCATAGGGGGACTCCTGGTACCGGTTTTTTAAGTCTCATGTTTAAACATTATACTTTCAAAATAAAAACTGGAGAAAACTAGGATGTCAGTAATTGTGATCTGTTTCAACTGCTTTCCCTACAGTGGCTAACTCATATTAGTTCGTAAAGTTTTCTTCTTACTGAATTCAATGATCTCTGACAAATATAAAAAAAAAAAAATGAGCTTTTGGCTGGTAACGTTTTCTCTCTTTAGAAAATAAAGTATAAACAGTTGTTAAGTCACATAAGCAGGGGTCCTTCATTTCAGTGATTTGTCCTGAATACTGAAGGTTTTTAGAGACCTAAGTGAGCCGTGACATGCAGTCAGACTGCTGAGGGCAGCCTGTTAACTTAGTGCTGTAAGAGAGATACCGCCCGTACTCGAAGAAGTAGCTCTGTGGCCACGTTCACCTTCGTAGTGAGGAGCTCCTGCAAGCGCAGGATGAACTCCTGATGCTGCAGGGCGGTCTCGCTGTCCAGGTCACTGGCAGGAGTTTCCAGTAAAATTAACTTCAGCTTTTCAATCAACTGAAATGTAGAGAACACCACATCACTCCCCTGGAAAAAGTCAAAGGGACGTGGAGAGGGGACAGCCTGTCACTTCAGATCAAGGAAGGGTGTCCTCTCCTGCCTTCTGTAACTTAAGATTACAGAGAAAGAAAACATCTGTCCCAAAGAATTCCCTTGTATGTGTCCAACCCCACAGGCGCGGAGGTCTCAGTGGCCAGCTTAGAGAAGAACTAGTGCGAGACCAGCTGATGCCAGATTAGCTGACCTTCTGTTGTTGTTGAACAAGACTGGATTTTCCTCCACGCTGGGATAGAAGAAACTGGTTTTATTTTTCATAATGATCCAACTTAGTTGTGTTTGAGTGTATGCTAGTGTGGTGACTCTCTGGGGGACAGGAGGGCACCTGAGTAGACAGGTGATGGAGGTGCTGACTGTACTCCTCAGCCTTGAGGGATGACTTCGTCCTGCCTCCGTCATGATAAACCCCCTTAACGATGGTGTTCAGAAAACCTTCTAGTTGGTGAACGCCTCAAGTTGCTAAGCATGCAGGACACCCAGAGGACTCAGGAAATCATATCAACCTTCTCCATATGGTGTGCCCTGTGTATTCCTTCATCTGGCTGTTTACACTAAGCATACGTACCAGTTTTCTTTGTTTGGGGAGCCCTGTTTAGAATTGGTTGCTTGGAGGTATGGGAAACCTGGTCACTTCCACGCATGCTTGGAAGGCATGCAGGGGCTTTGTGGGATCCCTTAACACACAGGGGATTATTCTAACTCTGGGTAGTTAATGTCAGCATTAAACTGTAGATACCCAGTTCGTGTGCAGAGGTGGAAAATTAGTGTGTGTGTGTGTGTGTGTGTGTGTGTGTGTGTGTGATCGGGGGAGCATATATATATCTGGTGCGTGTATGTGAGGGAGTTTTCATACATATTAGGGGTATGTGTGTGTGTGTGTGTGTATATATATGCATGTATGTATGTATGTATGTATGTCTAGATTGTTGTGTTTGTGAGTGTAAGGGGGTCTTCATACACATTAGGTATATGTGTAGATGTCATTAACGTTCGAGGTCTGTATCTTTTCTTTGTGTTGGACATCGTGAATTAAGAGGACTCCTATCTTTCAGTTCTGGGTGACTAACCAACACTGCAGCTTTAAACTGCTTCCCCTCGCTCCTAATCTGTACTGGTTCAGATATCCCCGCCCACATCCCCACTGACCCTTGCCGACCTTTGTTCTCTCATCTCTCCGTCCCTCATGCTGCTGTGTGCTCACATATCCTTTCAGTGCAACTTCCAATTTGTTGGTGATTAAGAACTCTCAATGGATATGTACTATGTACAAGCTAAAAAAACGATACAAGTATGTTTCTGGCCCTCTGCAGAGTGTGTCTGTCCTATCATTCAGAGTTTGAGGTTCCGGCCGCTCTAGTTCACTTTGTTCTCACTGTGCCCTCGCTCTGTGCATGCTTCTAAAGGAGAGTGAGTCACAGGCAATCATAGACAGGCTGTACAGTATCCAACCGCACTTCCAACCGTTTCCAGAGTTTTCCCATGGCCAAAAGTATTTCAGTAAGAAGGGAAATCTGAACAAGGCACAGCGACAGGCATGAAACTGGCACAGGGAGACAAGTAATAAGGTAATAAGGAGGAGGAAGAGGTGGAGGGAGGAGGAGGAGGAGGAGGAGGAGGAGGAGGAGGAGGAGGAGGAGGAAAGGGCAGAGCAAAACAATTCCAAGCCTGGGAGGACCCTAACATTCCCTTAAGAACATACTCTAATGAAGCCATTTCCTTCCACCAGAACCCAATTCCTAAAAATCCCAGCACTCACCAGATAGCAGCACTGGGCCTTCGGGGAACACTTAAAACCCACACCATAGCAACAGAAATCATCTGGGAATACAAATCTCCACTGTACCTCCAAGCCAGCTACACACGTACAATCTGATTTACCTCCGTGAGACGGAGTAGGAAATGCTTCGTGTCCAGGCTCTGCTTTGTTAAGGTGGGTTGAGGCCGTAAGTAAATGACTAGGAAGCACAGGCAGGGCTCGGAACAGCCCGTGGGCTAACCGGTGCGCGGCCAGCACTGGGCATGGAGTCAGGCGGCCGCAGTACTTACAGACAACACCAGTTTACTTTTCTCCATCACTTCCTCGAAGGTCTCATTCTTCTCTTCTTCCCACAGGCTGAGGAACGTGTTCATTTCCTGGGCAACCCAAGGGGCGGGGCTCCCATCGCACTCCGTGTAGTGCTTCCACTGGGGATACAAATGAGGGTCACGTGTTCATTTCCTGGGCAACCCAAGGGTCGGGGCTCCCATCGGGGATACAAATGAGGGTCACACTCACGGAAACAACCAAAGAGGAAAGCAGCGTTTAAAGGTTGTGGGTTTTACTGGGGAGGGAACATGTATCCACTACCATAAGCATCTGCAGGTCAGAGGACAGCCTGCAGGAGCCAGTTCCCTCCTACCAAGTGGGTCCTGGGGATCAGCGGCAAGCACATTTATCCACTGAGCCAACTTGCCAGCCCCTAAATTGTTTTTTTTTTTGTTGTTGTTGTTGTTTTGTTTTGATTGAAATCTGAAGCCTTAACATAAGTACCACAATTTACACAACCAGTAATGATATAAACTATATGACCAAAGAAACCAATTTAAATAACCAGTCTCCCCATCTCCCTCCCACATGTTTTTTTTTTTTTTTTTTTTTTTTAAATCAAGCTAACTCTGTAGTCCTGGATGGCATGGGACTCCCCCAGTGTAGACCAGGCTGTCCTATGTTTCTTTTGAGGTTGTGTGAGCAGTTTGCTTTCTGTCTGAGCACGGTGAGCACAGGGTGAAGGCTTCTGCTTTCTCCTTTCCCAGTTCTCTCTGATCGACAGCTGCCACTGGTGGCTCTGGAGTCCTCTCACTGTGTTGTCCATGTAAACTTTGCACGTCATCACACTGTTCTTACTTTAAACTCTAAGGTCATCTCATGTTTAATGCTGTTTCCCACTGGTCTTCTCACAGTTGCACTGTCTCCAAAGTTATGGTTTCTGATCAAACTAAATGGCCTGACACACTTTTATATTTTGTTTATTAGTTTGTGTATGTGTGTGTGGGCGCACGCGCACGCCCGTGTGTGCTCCAAGTTGGGGTTACAATGTGTTTTCAAAGGATGCTGGCCCATCCAAGCTTTGGTACTTATGGTTACAGTACAAGTGACTCCAAACACTGGACTATCCTCCAGGCCCTACGCCTACGTATTTTAATTCAGGGTCATTTCCTCAGAAAAGCCACACTCCAGAGAGAGTGTAGATTTACTTCCAAAATCTACCAGAAGTGAAGCACATGGAATTTTTGGTACCCTAGCATGTGTCAAAGTCGAACTTGTTTATTGTGATCTGGTAAGTATGTGATATTTATCTATAGACACACACACTTCAAAATAAACCTTAAAGAGTCATCTTTGCAGCACCCATGCCTTCTGTGTGCTGCATGTGGTGCCGTGTGGAGCATCTCACCCAGTCAGGCCACTGTCCAAGCTAGACTCTCCTCTTCACCTCAACAGCATCTTTTGCAAGGCAGTCCAAAATGTCTGTCCTTCATCTTTATCGGAAGAGCGGAGGTAATAGGGCCACTGCATTTAACACCTTCAACACGTCCCTCTGCCAGTGGGAATCACTCCAGGAATGCTCCCCAATGGAGGAACTTCTGAGTGTTAACTCTCGTTGCTGTTATGATTTCAGTTGTCCTGCATGGAAACCTCACGAGAGCGGCACTCAAGGAGACTCTTATCTTATCTCATCCATCTTTCCAAGGCCTTCGGTGGTGGGCTGGCCTGGCCTTTTTGCCATGTCAACAATAAGGGCTGATCTATGTCCTCACCACACAGCACTTTAGTTTCTTCCAGAACACTCCTGCAGTCCCAGTGTGGTGAACGGCCTGGCCTTCAGCCTATCCCGGCTTTGGACTCGGCTTCCTCTCCAGGTTCAGTCATCCCACCTTTACCTGGAAGTGGAGCTGTGCTGCCCTTCGTGTGCTTGGAGGGCACTGGACCATTCACCAAGATGGCGTCAATGCTTTCATGTCTCAGGAGGTAGGGAGCCTGAGAGGGGATGGGGCTGGGCTGTGAGGCGGAGATATGAACAGAATCCGTGTCACTGAAGTTTCTCACCTTCCAGAGACTCAGATGGTCACTCCTAAACAGTGAGAGTAGTAACACTCAATACCACTACAGAGGAACCAACACACAGCTGTGAGCATGAGCAGCCTGCATGCCGGGAGAGATGCCAAGATGCTGCTCAGACATGACGTAAGCCCCTCTGTAAATGTTGCTCAGACATGACGTGAGCCCTGCCTGCTGAGAAAATGGTGGTGAGAGAGATGTCTGACCCAGGGTCTCCACACACCTCCCAGTTCTATATACACAAAATGAAATGTACTGAAGCACAATCCAACGGCTCAGAAGGATTTCCAAGGGCACAGTGGAGGTGGGTGAACATTCCAAGTGTCCCTTTACTGACAATAGCTTTCTACAACTGCATCCATTTTCCCCTCAACATATGTGTCATATATATGTCAAATGAGGGGTTTTTAGGAGATTTTTAAAAATTTATGCATTCCTGCATGTGCGGTGCCCACATCAGACACCCCATGGATAACTGACGGTAACTGTAGTCACTGGTGGCTGTAAGGGATGCTGGGAACTGCTCGGGCTCTCTACAAGAACAGTGCACACTTTTAACCACTAAGCCATCTCGCCAGCCTGGAGTTTTTTCCTTAATAAAGTTTCCCAAGATAAAAGCTAGTACCAGACTATAGTTCTCCCGAGATCCCAGAAGTACGAGCTCAAGGGAGGGGAGGACGCGCCTCACCTGAGCCAGAGCCCGCATCTCCCGCTTCAGTTTCTCTGCTTCAGGAAAACAATCCTCCAGCAAAGCGAGCTCTTCAAGCTCTTCCTTTCTCCTCTCTAGGTCCTGCCACAGAAGGAGGCACACTGAGGGCTCTTGCATGGCTTTCATGGGGAGCACTGAAAAGTCATGTGGCTGAATATATAGTTTCCAAAAGAAAGAGTCGTTACTTTGAATAAAACTGCTAATGCTGGCTGAAACAGCAGCTTCACAGCCTCTTCAGAGGCTTAAAGGTTCATCTATGTGAGATACTGTTTGCCCCGTGGTGTGAGATGATACAATTCTAGGTGTCTTGGCCTGAATCAGAGCAGTGGTCCCACACTACACTGGGGGGAGGGACTATGAGGGGTGGCGGTGACTGCAGGCAAGAACACCCCGATGAAGAGAGGGCTGGAATTAATTCACTAGATCCTAACCCTATCACGTTTTCACTTTATTCGATAAAATGGAAGAGGCATTAATTGCTCCTCTCTATGTCAAAGGCAACAGTGTCCCAAGAAATAATCTGTATCACCGAGTGTTTTGGGAGATGCGCTCTCTCAAGAGTGGATCAGCTGCACACAGCAGGTCAAGGGTAAACATCAACATGTTTGTTTGCAACTACAAGGCTCAGCATTCAAGCAAAAAACAATAAAAAATAAAAAACCAACCAACTTCTGGTTTGATTGGCAATGATACAAACATAGGTGATATTTTCTTTCTTCCTTTTTCTCCCCCCATCCCCAGACAGGTTTTCTCTGTGTAACAGCAGCTCTGGCTGTCCCGGAATTCGCCTTGTAGACCAGGTTGGCCTGGAGCTCACAGAGATCTGCCTGTCTCTGCCTCCCAAGTGCTAAAAGATGTGCACCCCATGCTTGGCTATAATATTGGTTTTCCTTGAGATGGGGTCTTGCTATGTAGGTTTAACTGGCCTTGAACGTCTATAAAAGCAAGTCTACCTCTTTGGAATTAAAGGCATGTATCACCATGCCTAATACATTTGTGATGTTCGATAATGGAGATCCTTCAGCATTTGGAGGCAAATAAGTCACTGACCCAATATTTTCTAAGAAAACAACACGATGTTGCATAGCAATGCTTGGTTATCAAAGGGTATGTGCCACTAACAAGGGTATGTGCTCATTAATGTAGCTTCAGATTCCACATCGAGAAGCTCACTTGTTAAGCTTGGGAAGGTGACATGTGCTTGTAGACCCAGCTACTCTGGAGGCTGAAGTAGGAGGCCCATGTGACACTAGAGTTTGATTCCAGCTTCATAGAAAGGCAGCAGCAGCAGCCATCATTTGTCTAGTTTAGGTACAGAATCCAAGAATGCCACAATGATGTGAAAGCTAGGAAGATTCTTTCCCACTTTGTGGGTACAAGCACATGTGAAAGCGTGCGTTGTGTGTGCATGTGTGTGTGTGTACGTACATGCAGTATGTATTGTGTGCATGTATGTGTACATGCACAGTGTATGCATGTGTATGTATACACTCAGGGCATGTATGTGTGTATGTATGTATATGGGTGTGTGTGTACATGCAAACGGAGGTGCATGGTCTGCACACAGGCAGAAGCTGACATTAGGTGTCCTTCCTCGGTCCTTGTCTCCTTTATGTTTTGAGGCAGGGTCTCTCACTAAAACAGAAGCCCGTCAGTTTGACTAGACTATCTGGCCATGTCTCCCGGCCCTGTGTCGTCTTCCCCCTTTTCTGTAATCTATCTGTACAAGGTGAGCTTTCTTTCATATGCTTCTGCTGAGACATATAACAAAAGGCTGACGTTAACATAAGAACCCTAGTGTCATCTGTTAAGCTAGATGCTAAAGAGATTTTCAAAGACTTGTCCAGTACAGCCAGGTATGGTGGCATGTGCCTTTAACTCCAGCATTTGAGAGGCAGAGGCAGACAAATCTCTTGTGAGTTTGAGGTCAGCTTGGTCTACATAGAGCTCCATAACAGCCAGAGCTGCATAGAGAAACCCTGTTTTAAAAAAGAAAGATGCAGGTGGTGGTGGCACACACCTTTAATTCTAGCACTCAGGAGGCAGAGGCAGGCGGATCTGTGAGTTTGGAGCCAGCCTGGTCTACAGAGAGAGTTCCAAGACAACCCGAGCTACACTTAGAAACTGTGTCTGGAAAAATAAAACAAGCAAGCGAACAAACCAATGACGTTCACTTCTCTAAGTGAAAGCACGCGTGAGGTCATGCCCCACATGCAGCTGCAACAGGGCTGGGCACAGCTGCAGCCCCAGATGCAGGAGTGGGAGCAGCCCAGCTGACACTCATACTTATTTACTTTCTTTTCCAGCATATTCCATTTTTCTCTCTCAAGCCGCTGTTTTTCTAGCCTTTCCTGTTCTTCTTTTTCAAATTTCAGTCGCGCCTCCTCTGAAGAACCAAAAAGAAATCAAGAATCAGCTGTGGGGATTTGGCCGCAGTGTTTTAAATTCTTGGAGTTCCTCTGAACATTTCTAACACAGAGCAGAACCTTTTATGGAGGTCACAGCCTCTACAGTGTGGCAGAGATGAGAAAATGTTCACTTTCCAGCCAAGACCGCCATGAGTCAGATACATTATATCCTTGTATGAATGCAGGCTTCCGAGAGCAGCGCCCCGATCAGCTGACTATCCATCAGCTTAAAAGCCAACAGTTTCTGACTCAGTTTCTGACAATGAGGAGGTCCACAATGGCAACTCCAGTTGCAGGGAATCTGATGCCCTTGTCTTGCCTCCAAGGGCACCTCACACACATGGTGTGCAGACATATGTGCAAGCAAAACACTCAAACACATAAAATAAAAATAAATCTGAAGAAAAAGTTATATTGAGAGTGGGTTGGTGAGAGGGCTCACTGGGTAAAGGTTCTTGCGGCTAAGTCAACCCGAGTTCAATCCCCAAAACCAAACCCACATGGTGGAAGGGGAGAAGAGTAAGTTCTACAAGTTGTCCTCTAACCTCCAAGACCACACTGGCTAGCACACGTATGCATGATAAGCATGAGAGCACACACACACACACACACACACACACACACATACACACATGGGGGGTGGGGGGAGAGGGAGAGAGAGAGAGGGAATAAACCAATAGCAATTCAATAATGATTTTAAGCTGCGTAGCAGCTGATTAAGGGGAAATAAGGTTTTCAAAAGTCTATAGTTGGCATCAATGCTATCAGAAAACTATTACCTTGAGCTTCTCCGGCTCTTGATATTTAGAATAAAATATAAAGTATCAACTCTATCGAGGTGGCCCAGCAGTCAAGGGCACTGGCTGCTCCTGCTAGGCTCAATTCCAAGGACTTACCTTGCAGCCTACGACCATCTGTAACTGTTCCATGGGATACACTGTGTTCTTCTGAGCTCCTTGGGCACTGTATGCATGTGGTGCACACACACAGATGCAGGCAAACACTCATACACATAAAATGTGTGTGTGGTGTGTGTGTGTGTGTTATAACTTCCATGTTGAAGGACATGAGATAAGCCCAGGATATAGATCCTGATTTTTTTTTTTTTTTATTTTTAGTCATTTAAAATGGACTAATAAAGGCCAGAAGGCAAAGGCACATACCACCAAGTCATCTGATGACCCACATTTGCCTCCCAGATCCCACCTGTGAAGGAAAGGACTCACACACGTTGTCTTCTGACTTCCACATGTGTGGCAAAACATGAGCGTCCCTCAATAAACAAACAAACCTATAAAAGTCAGTAGCAAACAACACAATGTGCTTTATTATTTACAAATGGCAAATATACATTAAAAGCCAATGGAATCCTTAAAAATCCTGAATATAAATCTACAGACACTGAGACATAGCCGTAACCTCCAGGGCCATGTAGTCTTTAAAAAAACAGCACTTTCTAATAATTAAATTTGCCAATACTTTTTATCACTGTTTAATATTAATGAATGAGATTTCTAGATTAACTAGCAAAGAGATATTGTTAAACATTGAGAAACTGGGCTCAGGAAGTTAAAAGCATGCACTGTTCTTGCAGAGGACCCATCCAAATTTAGTTCTTAACACCCATATCATGTGGTTCACAACTTCCTGTACCCAGATTCAGAGGAATTCAACACCCCTGGCCACTGTGGGCACCTGAATTCACTTGGGCATACTCATGTTCAGACACATATACACACATAACCAAAAATAAACAGCATACCTCTTTTTTAAAACCCTCAGGGTTGAAAAAACAAGTTCGGCTGTTGTATGCAGCTTTTGCTAGTGTGTGCTTCTCAACGCTAATAAATTTTAGGTTGAGGATCCTTACCACACAGTCGGCATCAATGTGCCCGTTTTTCATCAGTAGATTATTAAACACTTTAAGGCAGGTCAGACAAAATCAGCAGACAAAAACGTGGGCTGATCACCTCAATTTGAATTTTTGGGAAGCAGTGATTTTTTTTTTTTTTTTTTGGCTAATTTAAATACGGCCCAAATAGTGTGCGGTGCAAAAGATCAAAAGATAAGCGAAATTGTATGAGCTCTGAACTCTTATCTGGCAGCAAGACTTCAGTGCGCACTCAGGTGCGGCTGTGTGCACTGATGGTCTACGCTCCGAGTAGTAGGAATCCTTCATAGAATTAAAGCCTGTTGAAAATGCCGTGGTCGTGTGGGCATGGACCCATGGCTAACGCTCTGTGCTATGAGATCGGCCGGACATCCGGGCACTCAGTACCTTCCTCCTTCAGGCGTCTCTCCTCCTCCTCCTGCAGCAGCCGCAGTCGCTCCGCTTTGGTCATCTTTTTCTTACCGGGAGTCTTAACAAAGACCACAACGTTAAAGAGGCGGGCAGCATGCTCCCACCTGACTTAAGAATGCCTCCCTTCGGCCGAGCGGTGGTGGCGCACGCCTTTAATCCCAGCACTTGGGAGGCAGAGGCAGGTGGATTTCTGAGTTCGAGGCCAGCCTGGTCTACAAAGTGAGTTCCAGGACAGCCAGGGCTAATACAGAGAAACCCTGTCTCGGAAAAAAAAAAAAAAAAAAAAATGCCTCCCTTCAAACATGAGCAGCTGGAGAGATGGCTGGGCAGGTGAGGACTCTTACTGCTCGCCCTGGGCCCACGCCTAGCGTCTCACAACCACCTGTAAACCTGTAACTCTAGCTCCAGGGGATTCAGGGCCTTCCTCTGGCTTCTTCCGGCACATAAAATCAAACAGGCCTGCACTAGGATATATACATTTAATCCCAGCACTTGGGAGGCAGAGGCAGGCAGATTTCTGAGTTCGAGGCCAGCCTGGTCTACAGAGTGAGTTCCAGGACAACCAGGGCTACACAGACAAACCTGTCTCGAAAAACAACAACAACAAATCTTTAAAAATAACCAATTTTGAAAACAATTATTGAGTTTTATGAAACCGATTTTTATGTACAGTAAATTCAATAGACAAGACAGCTAATTCATGTCAGCACAGACTCTGGGCACTGCAGGGATTAGTCTGGAAATGAACAAGAAAAACAATCCACTCCGCAGCAGGTACGACACTGGCAAGAATGTGTGACTGAAGTAACCTTTGAACTTCCGATTTGGAGAAGTACATAACACAGCTACAATGGCGGACCATCAACATCAAAGATATTTCTGTGATCACAGGCTTTCCGTTATTTTACAAGTTTGGAGGGAGTTAGTTGATCAGTTACACGGATCAAGTCTATGAAGCAACTTGTGTTCAAAGACTTTTACACTTAGGAGAGGATGCAAGAAGAAGGCAGTGCAGCTGCAAGGCAGGGAGCTGGAAGAACAGCGAACTCTGTGGGCTGGGGGAAGGCTGCACAGAGGAGTCAGGAAGGAGGTGATGGAATAGAAGGTTGGGGGTCCTGCTGAGGCGGAGAGGGCATGGCAGTGCATCCTAGTGACCACCACACAGTCACAGACTGCAGATACCAAGAGCCCCATTGGCTTGACTAGAATTCAGTGGCTTCCACACGTTTATTCAACAAACACTGATTCGATTCCCATGATACACCAGGCACTGTGCTAAATGTTATAGACATAAAAAAATAAGTGTGATATGGGCTGGAGAGTACAACAGTGGTAGAGGATTTGCCTGCTGTAGACAAGGCCCTAGGTTCAATTCCCAGAAGACATGCTCCTGGTCATAAGACACAGGCTGAAAGTAAGTAACAGGCCAGCAAGATGGCTCAGGAGGTAAAGGCACTTGCTCCAGGACTCACATGGTAGGAAGAGAGAACAGATTCCTGTAAGTGGTCCTCTGACGGCCACATGTGTGTCTCAGTATGTCTATACAAACTCAAACATGTACATATGCAATATGATCCAAGACTTACAGCTGAGGCACATTTTCATATGTGTTGAGAGCCCACAGAGTAGACAGTGAACCCCTAGCATGCCTTGGACCCTGGTTATGGGACCCTATGAAAGTCAAAGTTCACATACTCAAGACCATCCATAAAGCCACAGTATTTGCAAGCAACCGATGTGTATCCTCTGTTAAACTCTACCATTCCAGATCTTGCCAGTGGCCATATTTACTGTTCAGGAATTGCTTCATGCGGAAAAGTCTGATGTATTCACTGCAGTTGTGATTTCACAAATCTTTATCACCCCAACATTCCAAAGTATTTCTTCTGGCTTTCGGGACACACAGGGCATGTTCCGTATTACCATATTGATTTAAAACATTGTATGTGTAAGAGTGTATTAAAACATTGTATGTGTATGAATGTATGCCCAGTGCTCACAGAGGTGTCACATCCCCTGGAACTAGAGTTATATGATTGAGAGCCACCACGTGGACGCTGGGAACCAGGTTCTCTTCAAGAGCAGCAAGTGCTCTTAACCACAGAGCCATCTCTCTAACCCCGTTATCTCTGTTGTTGTGGATGATGATGATGTTGTTGAGATAAGGCCACTGGGCAGCTGGGGCTTCGTTAGAACTTGTGGTCCTTCTGACACTGGGATCACAAAAAAGGCACCACCACGCCCACCCAGCATTCTGGTCATACTTCTGAGACAGATTCTGTGTTTGGTTTAATCCATAGGTGCAGAAACCATAGATAAGAAGGACTGAATGTAACTGATGTTTCAAGGGAGAATGGTGGGATTTATGGAGAACAGACCACTGAGATTTTAAAAAAAAAAAGTTAACTCTAAGCCCCTGCTGTGGTCGGGGAGGCAACAAAGACCGGGTTCTGACCACAGACAGGACCATGGCAAGATCAACACGCTTTCTACATTCCTGGAGGTGGCCTCTGCTGAACCCCACAAACTGCTGCTTTATAGGACTTCAGGCCCAATGTGATCAGTTTCCATATGTCATGACTAGAACAAATCAAATGTCTTTGGTAACTGCTTCTTAATTGTGTTATTACACTTTGAGGGGGGCGTTGTATATGGCCATACGTGAGGGGTTTTGTTGTTGTTGTTTTGGGCCCAAGCTGGCCTCAAACTCAAGATCACCCTACTTCAACTTCAACCTCCATGGTAGCTGGGATTACAGGTGTGAGATATTATGGCACACTTAAGAACGGATATTAAAAAAAAAGAATTTTTTTCAAGTAAAACTGAATCTATCAGTAGGCTAAATCTAGCCTGTAATTAGGAGATTAAAATATCTGCTTTAAAGTTATCAATCTACAATACAAAGAGGGAGAAAAAGACATCCTGGATATATCGGGTATATGTCCTTTATCCAACCTCAATTTCTATCTACCCTGTACCATCAAAAGCCGAAAACCACTGTGTTAGCTGAAGGTCCTGTTTTAGTCAGCAGGTCTGTAACTATGGCTTATGTTTCTCTGAAATAAATAAAAAGAAAGACTAACCTAACATCTTCTACAACAGAAGAAAAAAACTGAAGCCTCAAAGCCAGGCACAGACCAGAACTAAAAGCGATTTATAAAGTGTTTTTCAAATTAGAAATATCATCAAATGGGAAACACATCTGTAATCATATAAAATTATCCAATGATGTAAATAACATTATTATCTAAAAGGTGAGTGTAGTAGAGTCAATAAACTACAACTAACTAGAAAATTATTATAAAATTACATAAGACTTTGATTTGTACAGTATGTTCATAAAACTATTTTTAAAAACATAATTTCTACATACCTTTTTTGACTTGGGACCCTAAAAAGTTGGAAAACAAAAGAATTGACACATTTTAAAAAGAATTCAGATACTTTCAACAAAGCATCACAAAATACATTAATTAGGAGAGGCTAGAGAAGAGCGGGCGGGAATTTTCTTTGTGCCTCCACTGCAACTTTTCTGTGACTCTTTGGCTACCTTAAACTGAAAAGATACTGTAAAAAGAAGTCAGAGCAAACTGAAAGCACAAGCAAAAAAACCCACCAGATTTCTCAGGAAGCATCTTTTTGAGGTAGTCAATAGTATTTCCTACGTCAAAGAGTATGAAAAGAGAGCCAGTCTGGTTGAAAAGATTCCCCGAAAAGATTCCACATCACTGACTATCGGTACTATTTCAAATTTGCAGATGTGGTGGCTGTCTCAAAGAAACCTTCCTATTACACAAGACTGATAGTTTTTCTATGGGGAGGAAATCAGTTTTTTCAACTTTGCCAATTAATGATACAGTGAAGACTGTCCAGCTACATGTTTTCAAGTCAGTCTGTTCTTCTTGAAAAGCTCTGTACTTCAATACTGATTTACAATTACAAGTATTTTTCTGTAATACTATTCGTAAATTCCTGAGCAGTCCTGAGAATAAATGATACATTTTACATAGCTGAAGGCTACACATAGGAAAGGCTGGTTCAAGCCATAGGAACATCATTCTAAGATGCCAGTGCCAAGGTTGGCACACTGTAGACAAGGTCTAGATGACATCTTCCTGTAAGGTGCACACATTTCAGAAATTCTCTCCAGATTTTCATCAGGGAGAGAGCAACAAGCAAGGCTTTGCTCTCATGTGATTTTTACAAATGGATTTTATCCTGGCTGTAGTATTCCCTGACATAATTGTTAACACATTTCTGTCTTGAAACAAATACTGTATGACAGGCTATGTAAATATCCCTCTCAAATAGCATATCCTAAAGATGATGGGCACATTTTTATTTTTATATTTTAGTTTATCTCTCACTAGTGTTTCTAACATGAAACCAGTTTAGGGAAAATCCCACCTTTATCCTTCATATAAACATAAGAACCGTCAGTAGTAAACCTTGTTCAATACTCAAGCAGCAAAGGGTGTTCTGACGAGCTTTTTGAGAAACTTGTCTTCCTGGACTTACTGTATAGTTGTTTCCTTCCTGCATTATACTTCCTTAGATTGAGGGGTGGAATTAAGCATTTTCAAATTCATATACTAAAATCTTAAGTTCTTGGGTGTTAGCATTTAACCTGCTTAGAAAAAGGGTCCGTCATTATTTCACTAAATTAAGATGATCTGATATTGGAATTGGGTGGGCCTCCAGCTCAATATGCCTGGTACAGGTTACAAAGAGGAATCTTGGATACAGACCCTCATGAAGAAAATAAGCATTATGTGGGGAAAAAAAAGAGTTTACACTGCTATACACTAAGGAATTATTAGAAGTAGAATAGAGATCTGAATAAATCTCTGCCCCTATGCTGACACACTGACCCCAGAGGTTCAGGCTCCAGAATGGTGAAGTCGGCAGTTTCTACTGTTTATGCAGCCATGTTTATGGTACTTTGCTTCCTGGAAGCCCCATGATACAGTAGGTTTGAAGTTGGGACCTCCTGGGATCTACATTTTAAATAAATCCCCCAAGTGGCTTGGAAGTCTTTGAGAAACAGTGCTGCACGGTCAATCTTAAAGAAATAGTGCTATGCAGATAGAAAAAAATATTAAATCCACCTTTCGATGGAGCAAACAAGTGCTTGTTCTTATAATTTGCCAGCAGTCTTAGCTTATGGCCCATTGCGGGTCTTACCAGGGGAGTCCTCCACTCCCCATTTCTTACCACCACTTACAGAAAATACATATTATATTTTAAAAGAGGTTGAAAAGCACCACTCTTCTCTCCCCACTCTTAATAACTTTACTCCGCTTTAGATACACCAGCGGTTACCATGGTAAAGCTTGCGGTAGGTACTCTGCTTAATTGACTGCCGCAGGAGGGCTCTCATAGTCTCCTTTGTGTCTCTGGCTTCCAGCCAGCAAACACAAAGAATGAACCCTGAATTTCCCCTCAACGAGTGCATTACGTAATCAGCAATTGTATTCTCCATATGCACTGTGATAATAAATGATCTCTTGATGGAGAATGGGAAACAACACACGACATTAGTTCCATATTGTTCTGTCCCCTTCCTCAAGACGTGAGAGTTGGGATGAAAACATTTATGACAAGTTGCAGTCAGAGCAAAAGTGGGAACGTACATCACCGGAAGTTAGTAAAGTTTAATTACTGGAGAGATCTGGATCTCGCCTTCTCTGGTTCGCACTGCGCCCACCTGGCTGTCCCCCCTCAGCAGCGCTGAAGCGGAGTCCGCACTTGCCCCTTCCCGTCTCCCTCACTTTCCTGGCTTACCATGAGAGAAGCAGGACCTTTGCCTTGGGAAAAGTGAACTCTGCAGAGCCGGAACGCTCACGGTTGTCAGGACGACAGGCCACGCCCACTCACGGTTCCCATTGCTCTGGGAGGAGCCTACTTCCGCCTGATGGCCCGCCCCAGCAAAGCGGCCCCGAGCCCACACACTTCTGCCAGTAAACCCGCCCTAGCCCCACCCCCGCCGCTCAGCCCCGCCTACTTCCTGCAGCCGGCCGGGCCCCCTCCAAGGGCGGCTGCTGTCACGGCGTTTACGGCGTGGTGCCGCAAAGCGCTCGAGTGTGGCAGTCTGAGCAACCTGTCGTCCGGATCCTAGACCTGCTGGTGGTGAAGTATGCCTTAGGAGAGGGCTGCCGGGCGTGGGGAAAGAGCTGTTTCTCACACTGTAACGCAGGCTGACCTGGAACTAGCGGGCATCCCTCAGCCTCCTCCTGAGAGCTGGGGTTACAGCCGAGAGCCGCCACGCCCGGCTTTGTAAAGGGGGTGGGGGGCGAGCCCTTCCCGGGAGATCTGGGGAAGGAATGGTGCCAGCTCACGACTAGATGAAACTATTGGTTCTGGGCGGGTCCCCCAGGGAGTCATCTGGCCACATAGGCGAGCTCCGAGAGGGTTGTTACCTTGAGATTAAAGTAGTACAGATTCTTCACCGATCGTGGTAGTTTAGTTTCTATGGAAAACATTCGTCCTTTTCCTCAAGGGCTGCTCACACACTGGTTTAAACTGACCTCTAAGAACAAGCAAGCCACCGTGGTTCCAAGGTCACGGAGTGTTGTACTGTTGTAGTAGCCTTTAGAATTTCAGCCCCTCCCCATATGAAGGCACTTCCGACGCAGAGGAAATGAGTCAGTTCTTTAACCCAACACCAGCTTAGGACCAGTCTAACTCATTAAACACAAAGATGGAGTGCTTGTTATATCCCGTGCCTAGTGTCCAACTTAATGTTCTATCCCTGACACACTAAATGTTCTGTTCAGTAGTATTGACAGCTAGTTTTTGTGGGTTAAGGTCATTGGTTGCACAACACTTAAGACCTTACTGCCCTCTGAACCTTGGTAATGAGATAAAAACTTACCATTTACTGCATATAAATTCAAATTTGGTTTATCATAGCTGCTGAGTACAGAAGTTAGCTTTTGTTTTGAATTATTCAACAAAGCAACTACTAGTGTTTAGTGGTAGAAAAACCTGTCTTAACTAGGATGCAGTGTGAAAGTATATTAATTAACATGGTTAACTCAGGAGAAAAAGCCTTACTCAAAATTACTGTGTCACTATCAACTTCTCTCCTAAGGAAGAGGTAAACTAATAGTAGAGATGTGTTAGATCCCATGGTGCAAGACTCTGTAAATGTTTTCTTGTCCTCTGGTCTGTGTTCAGGATTTGTGAGTGGTAGGAGGGCTGCTTTCTGGTGTCTCTTCACCTCCACACGGGCTATACTGACCCCTCTCCTTTTATGTACTTGTACCATCTTCCAAAGTGTATAGCAGTTTCCTCTCTGGTGGCACAACCTCTGGTACTGGGAAGTTTGACAGGACAGTTTTCCCAGTGCAATCTGAAGGAATACTAAGTCCAGTCCACTAGGCCACTGAAACAATACACTGCCTTTCTGTCTCCATTTCCTTCAGCTTTTTTGTCACTTGAACATCATGGGGTAGAATAACATCATTAGGCATCAAGCCCTTATATTAGAAAATAATACTGTCCTACTAAAATGACAACCCCATCATTCCTTTACTCAAAGTAGAGAAAAGGACTACAACTCTTCCTTGCACATATCCATGTTCTTGGAATAGCTGGTGACTTCGAGCCATGCACTCATCCAACTTTGATAACTTCCAGGACTTCATGAAGGTCTCTGCAGCATTTAAGTTGTTTCTTAGTTTGCAAACTAAAGGTTTTTCCCTGCAGCAAAAATAAACTAAAAATTCCTGAAAGTCAACTGTATCATAAATGAACATCAGAAGTGCCAGACTAGCCTACCTTGTTAGGTGAATCTTTTATTCATAATTTGTGGAAAAAGCTATTGGGAAGGAGAACGAAGCCAGGTCTCTAAAAGCTTTTACAAATCACAAATGCCAAATTTTATCTATATACTTTTAAACCACATAGTTTGAAGTTATTCTTCAACCAGGTAGACTATCCTGGTAATGACTCCCCTCACCCCCCATTGTTAATGAGTTAAACACACTGGCTTCAGTGCTTTCCAGTATTACACTAAATCTTCAGAGAAAAGAAAAACAAAATCAAAAAGAAGAGAGAGATGATTATGCAGTATGGCTTCAGAAGCTGGAGAACATGAACCCTAGAAGACCTCAGCGGACACTGTCATTCTCAAGAGGACAAGCAGCATCAACCAGTATCTGTATACTTCGACACTAAACTCAACACCAGTCACCACAATTAGTGACAGGGTGTCACTACGTAACTTCAATCATGGCTCTCCTTGAACTAAGGGTCTTCCCCTGCCTCAGCTTCCGTCCAGCTCAGCATAATTTTTGGATGAATATGAAGCTATGGTTTTGAGAATCTCCATTTTCTGCTGGTTAATTGTCTTTTAAAATAATCTACTTTGAAAATATGTTTTTTCCTGAATAATTCAGTCCAAAAGATGTTAGGTGGCTGGCTCTAAGCAAGGGCAGCAGCCAGAAAGGACAGAAGGAAAGGCTGGGATACCTTAAGCATTCAAAACAAGGCAAACAGGTCTCAGGTAGCAGTGATTTGTGACAGCAGCCTAGCACACAAGAGGACACTGACTGGGTGGAGAGGGTACAGGCTGATGGAGGTAGGACAGGGTGAGCTGTCCAGGAACAAGGTGTGGGGTCTCAGAAGGGAGTGTGCCAGGTGGTGACAGTGCTAAGAATTCGGTTCTAGGAGAAGTGGTGATCCAAAAAAGTAAATTATCACTGTTGGACATGAGTTTAGAATTACTGTCAGGAAGCTAAAATAAAAATGAATCCTGTAATATGGGAACTAGCTTTACCGGATTATATAAAGGTCACTATAAAGACCACACACATGCACACAGCCCTCAAGTCTACTAGGTATTTAAGAGGCCCAAATGGACAGCTCCCATTGTAGTGCATCTACTACAGCCCCTGGGTCACGACTCCTTTCGAGTCAAATGATTCTCACAGGGGTGACATATGACTATCTGTTTAGATATTTATGATTCGTAATAAATAGTTCCGACATTCGAGTTACAAAGTAACAATGAAATAATCTTACGGTTGGGGAATCACTACAGCATGAGGAACTACATACATTAGGGGTCACAGCACTAGGAAGGTTAAGAAATACCTTCCGTTTTGTTTTTTGGTTTTTTGAGACAGGGTTTCTCTGTGTAGCCTGGGCTGTCCTGGAACTCACTCTGTAGACCAGGCTGGCCTCGAACTCAGAAATCCACCTGCCTCTGCCTCCCAAGTGCTGGGATTAAAGGCGTGCGCCACCACTGCCCAGCAAGAAATACTTTTCTAGACCCCATCCATGTGGTGGTTTTATAAATTCACTACATGAACTAGGTTCTTGGGAAGAAATAATCTCACAGTGGAGAATCATGGCAAGTACTTTCATTGGGTGATCAGAACTATCATCAGCCGTAATGGGTGGAACACAGTGGGAATACTTTTAGGTTTGGTCTAATGAGGCCTTTCCCAAGCTCCGCTCCTCGGCAGCTAAAGCACCTCATCATACAAGCGTGGTCAGCAGCACGCTTGCTGTCTGATTCCTGTGGGATCCTCTATGCTCTGCCCATCACTGCACATTCTCCTTAAGGGCCAACCTTTTTGATCTTCCAACCCAATTTATTTTAGTTTTTAACTTTCCTCTGAGAATACTCTTCTAGATTTGGACTTTTAGTTTCTTCCAAATAATCAAGCCAAGCCATCAGAACAGGGTAGACAGCTTTACTTTTAGTAAGGAAAACAGGCTTAGAAAAGTGGTGTTATCCCAGTGCCTCAAAACAGGCTCTCAGCACAAATCACCATTGCAGGGGAGGAGAGGTCTTAATGGTAAAGCACTTGCACAAACATGAGGATTGTGTAGACCTGCGAGTTTGTAACCCCAGTGTATATACAAGGGAGATGAGAGGTGGAGACGATCCCTAAACAAAGAGCCAGCTGTTTGCAGCAACAACTAAGACCATCTCAAATTCTGTGGAAAGGACTGACGTCTGAGGTCATGGCCTCCACATGCATACTGTGGCAAGTGCATGCCTGTACACAACAATGAAAAACCAGCTTACCATTTCACCAGTGGTAAGATCTTTCATTCTTTAAGATTACAATGCAGTTATTTGCAAAAAAAAGAAAAAAAAAATCTTCCTTTTCTTTAGGTATGTCATGTATAAAAGTGGATTAATTCCATGTTAAGTGAAAATGGCCAATTCTTTACGAGGAGAAGTACTGGCTCTTTATAAAAATGTAAGTAATTTATGCTGCCAACTTTATAAACGTTATTATATAACATGGATTGCTTAGAAACGTCTTTCTTTTTAAAGCTGCTGTATCTTGGACGGGACTATCCAAAAGGAGCAGACTATTTTAAAAGGCGTTTGAAGAACGTTTTCCTTAAAAACAAGGATGTGAAGGACCCAGAGAAGATCAAAGAACTTATAGCACGAGGAGAATTTGTAATGAAGGAGCTAGAGGCCTTATACTTCCTTAGGAAATACAGAGCTATGAAGCAACGTTACTATTCAGATACCCAAAACTGACCAATCATTGCCACCAGCCTAGCTGATAATCAATTCCAGCTGTTTGCCTATACCAACTATTATACAATAATTCAATTTAAAAGAGCAAGATATATGTTTTTAAAAACAAGTTGCCATACTGTACAACTGTAGGTTTCAACCTTATTGATACTGAGAGCTCTGCCCGTAATCCTTTTATTATTGAAATAGTAACAATTTTGAAAGAAACTACACCTAATTTTTAAACATGTCCTATCCAATTATTCTTAGTCTATTTCTTCATTTACTAATGAGATTGCCATTAGCAAATGGTGCCTGACAGGCTTGCCCTTTAGCTTGTCTTTGTTTTCTGTTGTTACCTCATCTAGTATACTGAAGTGCATACTCAAGACTCTACAGACACCTCAAAATGATTCAAATGCAGTTATCAAAATAAGGCCTGTGAAGGTGACTCTGATCTTGAGGTGCTCAGCGGGTGACTAGCATTGTGTAGCTGTTATTCCTATTAGTGTTTGGGCTGCTGCCCTGCCTTAAATTCTGAATCACTTCAATTAGCTTTCATGAGGAGTGGTAATGTTCCTCTGTTTCTGCCATTAAAGCTGGTGTATGTTGTGTCTACCTGTGACTGAGTTCATGTGACAGCAGACCTAACCCAGATAGGACTATAAGTTCAAGCAAACACTTAAATGTTTATGTAATGTTCTTATCAACTGTATAAATAAAGAACATTTCTAACTTAAAAGCTGTAATAGTGTTGCTTAAAGGATTCTGTATCTGTATCAGGCTGGAGAGATGGCTCAGTGGTTAAAACACTGGCTGCTCTTCCAGAGGTCCTGAGTTCAATTCCCAGCAATCACATGGTGGCTCACAAGCATCTGTAATGGGATCTGATGCCTTCTTCTGGTGTGTCTGAAGGCAGCTACAGTGTACTCACATAAATAAACAAAAACATCTTAAAATCTTAAAGGATTCTGTATCAACTACCAGGCAGACAGTCCAAATTTCCATCAAGAAATACCTATAGTCAGGATGGGGATGAGGCTCAGTGTGAAGTACTTGCCTAACAAACATGGGAGGCTCTGAATCTGAGCCTTAACCACAATTAAAACTACGTAATTACACACTTATAGTCACCATAACTATTTTTATTACATTACAATGATTAGGAGCAGTACGGTTCATGACAAAAATATTACAAATTTCAGATCATTTCACAGCACGTACTCCTATAAACATTTAAAAGTTAATTTTAATTAAGAGTGGTCATTTTTAAATTTAATGTTTGGTATGACCAACATTCCCTAGGTCAGCGCAACCAAAGGATGGGAAACAACTGGATCACACTGCATATGTCCCACAACAAACAAAACAAAACAAAGAAAAAAAAGAGAAAGAAAAGAAATGGAAGGAAGGAAAGCACAATGTACAAAATATGCATGTTTCAGTTTACACTCTACAAAAATAGTTAACATACATTCCAGGGAAACATGGTACAGTAAGAAATAGCGCTAGTAAGAAATTGGCACTCAAATAAAAATGCAGAAGTGTTTTCAACATGAAGACATGAGACAGTGGAACTGGGGACCTGGGACTAAAACAGCACATAGCCCATTCAGCTGGTTGGGGTGAGTCTGAACTGGCATTTTTACAGAATTTATTTGTCCCAAATTCATCTAAAATGCCTACCACCATCCCAAACAGGCACTTCAAACTATTGGACTAAACTACAAATCTGAATCTAATTAATAACTATTCTTTGAAAACTAATGTACTTCTGTAGAAATAATTTTCATGTTTTGACAGAATTTACAGCTATTGGGTATATCTGTTCAATTTTTCAATGCAGAATTCATGCTACCCAGTATTACACAGGAGTTAGTAAGTATAAATCACCTTTAAATAACTTGGGTTTTAAAAAATGACTACACAAAACTTTTTTAACAAATGGAAATTAAATTTTTATTACCTACAAAAACCTTCTCATATATATATATATGAAAATGGAAAATCAGTGGAATACAAAATGAGATGAATTTGTGCAAACTGTAACTTCTGACATGCCTCACAGAACTTGTATGTATGTTATGATGAAATTGTGCAATGGTGGCAAAGGTCTTAATAACCTATAAAAGTTAGGATCTAAATTCCTATGCAGTGTGACTCAGTCAGTAGAGCCTAAAATTCCCTATTGAAAATATTTACTCAAATTGTATTTGCCTGCTGTATTCTTCCCACAAACATGTTAATGCCCATGACTGTAACTTAGCATTGGTTTTCAACTTCAACAAGGACTTTAAGGCTGCAGTAACTAACTAGATAATATGTTTGTTTTTAGGATTCTTTCCCCTTTAAACAAACAAAAAACCCAACAATACAAAACCCTTTTGTTAACCAAAGTGTAACACAATTCAAAATTTACATAGTGGTAATTACCACTACTTTAACACACTGCCCAGGAACATTAAAAATATCTGATTATACACTGCAGCTCTTCGAGTGCACCTGTCCCTCTATATAGACATGAGAGGTATTACTAACTGCATTTTAAGACTTAAAATCCACCCAAAGATGTTCTATGAACTTGTACAGTTTACAATATTTCCAAAAAGTAGATTAGGGGATTTCTGTTCCTTTAGAAAAATGAAGTAATTATATAAAGTTTGATTTAAAAGTTGCACTGGACTCACAGAATATAATTCTTGCTAAACTGAGGAAAAAAAATTGTAGGAACCCAAACCCCTTTCTGCAAAACTAAAATCATGTATTTCATTCTGTCTAAGTCATATGTCATATGCCTTACTTAGTATACAGATCATGCTACATACCACTAGCCAAGGATTGTGTCCCTTCTTGAGGATACCACACACCCCAGTGTCTAGTGTAAAGCCCAGAGTATGACAAGCACTGAATAAATGCTGAGTAAATAATTAAAAAAAAAAACGTTTTATGATCGGAACTTTGAAGTGTTCTCACTGTTAGACCGTTTTTATTAAACAACAGAGTCTGTCACTCACCAGGATAACGGCCAGATGAAGGTGAAGCTCACCCCTCTCCTGGGCCGTGCTCTGTGTGTTCACACGAAATCTGAAAACCCCGCCGAGGCACCAGTAAGCTGGGCCACAGGAATGAAGTCCAAGGGCTGAGACTGAACTGCTCTAGTGGCCCTGAAACCAGCGACTAATTCAAATCTCACTATGCTGTCTGTTATTTTAAATCCTGGGGAAGAAAGCAATAGGGCAGCTTTGATATACCTACCTTTAGTGGGCAACGTTCATGAAGTTGTCCATAGCAAACACCAAGTTTCAAGTGAGGGGAAATTATTAAAACTACACTAAGTCATGGGCTTGTGGGAGACAGGCTGGAAGCCAGTACAATGGCGGAGGGGAGTCCTGAAACTGGAGCATGGATACTGAAATGTAAGTTACCTCTTGCACAATTTGCCCAAGACTGGCAGTGAAGATGTTACTCCAGGTAAAACAGTTACAGATTGTGCTGAGCTTGACAACTAGGTGTGTCAGCATGTAAACTGACCATATGTTGTTACACAGCTGTGAAGTTTGCAACTTTGAGATGATTCAACACTGAACAGACAGTGATTTGCTTAAATTCAGACTTCTAAAAGACAGACATCCAGTCCTCATAGTCCAGTGATATTTCCATTTCATTTCAAATATCTGAAGGAATGCTTTAAGTTCACTGAAGAGACTGTCTTTCCTGTTGTCTATTCTTAAAGCATTAGATAATTTTAAATACCTATCAATTTGGGGAGTTCTTAGCAAATGTTTGCTCAGCTAGAGTTCAGAGACTAGTCAAACTTGCATTTTCAAACTTTATTCATTTTTAAAAAGATTTACTCTCCTTGTAGCCTCCTACCCAAAGTCTCAACCTTAAAGTGAACATCGAAATTTACTTTAAATTGTTTTTTATTATTATAAACAAAAGAAATTTCCTTGATTTGTCAGTAGGACTGTTACATGGTGAGAATGCATTGTACTAAGCCATTAAACTTTCCTCCTCCCCCATGTTGACCAAACAATGCATGGTCAACACTGAATGCAGCAGTGCTACAAAACCCAGTAGCGTTCATCACAGGTTCATGTAAGGCCCAACCCTGCAACTGTGGTCTCCTCGACACCTGCTAAGCTATAACTGTCTCAATTCATCTTCAGCTTCACAACCATTAAAACTACTTTCAACAACATAAATTCAAAAAAGACTTGAAAGTTAAAAACAATCTGACAAAGGGGAAGTGTACTTAATTCTTATGAGAACATTTTATATATGTTAAAGTTGTTTGAATTATTACAAAAATTTAGTAGCATGTACATATAGCCCAAATGGTTACTATTTCATACTGGGTCTGCCTCAACAGGAAAAGCTATTATAGGAATCTTATAGTAATTTAGCTAACATGGAAACTGAATGGATTTCAATGTTTTCCATTGCCTTTTTTTTTTTTTTTCATTTTTCCCCTTTTCTAGAAAAAATATACTATTTGGGGGGAGTGACCAAGATTAATAGCAGTGGAAAGCTAGAGAAAGCCTTTGTGAACAGTCTAACTACACTAATGAAGGATGATAAACTCTAGGACATGCTGGAAGTGAATCAAAGGGAAGCCCATAAGTCTGTGATCCCTTAGTCTTAGGAGAACCAACCACAAGGTCTCAAGTGAAGCTGTAATTACTAATGAATCCATTGATGACCAGATGGAACACAGAGCAGGGATGGTTCAAAAGCTTCATTGTTCTGGTTCACACCAATGTTCACAGTTGGTAAGAGAACTAGCAAGGAATCAACTGCATGCACCAAAACCCCAAGACAGAGTCTCAGGTCTTTAGTCTCTTCCACAGGCATTGCTAGTTTTAAGTCCAAAACCCAGGGAATACTGGCACTTAGAGAAAAGAAGGTTTCCACTGTCCTTTTAAAATAAGCATTTAAGATAACAGCTGACAGTTTGCACGAACAGAAAAAAAGATTAGGTAATGCTAAAACAAATGCTAATAATTTAGTGTAATGTACAAAAATCACACTTTTACTTAAGTGTGCCTTAAGAAAGAGTACAAACTATTCACATAACTATACACCTTGTCCTTGACTTCTTCTTCTTCTTTTTCCCATCTTTGCTCATCTTTTCTTTATGTTTTCGAATTTCTCGGACTAATGTATAGAAGGCATCATCAACACCCTGAAATATATAAAAAAAAAGTATATGTAAACCATGTTAATACACGATGGCTTAATATGCTCAGAGACAGACTTTCGCTGTTATTGGAAGCTGGAGTATACTCAGAGGGTAGTTCCCTTTTAGACTGATGTTCTGGCAATTGAATGGGCTTAAGGATTCTTTAGGATATATTCTTCATGGAAATTTTGACATTTAAAAATTTTTAAATTATTACATAAATTTAAATTATTTTCTAAATTTAGGTATTAAAATATCTAACAAAATACCTGACATTTAGTAATTTAGATAGTTGGTCATTTCAAAATAATAATTATTTGTATACTTTCTTTCAAGTTACTCTTTCTTTCAAAGCAAAGTACCTGACATTTAAAACAACTTTATTTTATGGTAGGAGTGTTTTGCCTTGCATGTATGTCTGCATCACGTGAGTACAGTGCCCAACGGAGGCCCGAACAGGACATTAGATCCCCAGGGATAGGAGTTACTGACAACTGTCAGCTGGGTGCTGGGTGCTCTTAACCACTGAGCCATTCCCCAGCTCCGGTATGCTGATAGTTTAAATAGAAACCCTTACTTTCACAACAGGCAATATAGTAAGTGGTGCACAATATATATATAAGTTTAGAAAATGACTTTTTTTCCCAAAAGGACCTGATTTCTACTAATTTTTCTCTACTAGAAAACGTAGCCACTCAACTGCCCGTGCCTGCCTCCGTATATGGTAGATGTGCCTTTGTATACATAAAACTTAGCTGTCCCCAAGTTCCTGGACTTTAGACAGTAAGCCCCATTATCTGTAAAATACTGGCACCTTAAACGCTATGATGCCCCTGACCTCTGGTGATGGTGAATCGTCTGACCAGGGGTGCACTCGACCACCCCCACAAATTCTCTTGTTACTGCTGTACTGTTTATTCAAAATTTGTCATATAAGTACCTGTCTTCAAAGAATATCCAACATTAGTCATTAAAACCTACACCTATGTGTCATTAAAGCAAAATACCTAAATAAGTGGTGACTAAAACTGATTCAGTCAGAGTAATTGTCAAGCTCCCAAACCCTGGCATGACCAGTGCATTCTACGAAGTAGGAGCCTGAAGAACCAATGTTAGACCTTCAATCACAAGTTCACACTGGAGTCAAAGTAAAAATGAAGAAAAAAGTGGCCGTGCTTTATTCTGTCCATTCATCCTAGTAGAAAGTACTGAAAGAAATTTTCACCTATTAATGTTTCCAAATCTAGATACTAGAGGGAGTCTGGAGAACAAATACCCAACAATCTAAGCCACTTCAAAAGTAATGGCATGAAGACAGCGACAGTGTACCCACATAAATGAGATAAACAAATAAATCTTTTTTAAAAAAGAAGAGGCTGGTCCTCTTTTAAAAAAAAAATAAAAAAAAAATAAAAGTAATGGCACACTGTGTCTTCACTCTTGTAATTACCTGTTTCACTATTATGAATTGTGCAAGTAGCATAATATATATTTAAGCACCCTATGTTAAACACATTATCTTCAAAATAATATCTTAAGTGCCAAGATTTTTCGTTTACCATATTACTAAGTTATGTTGTAACTTCAAAATAAGTATTTGTATACTCTCAAGTTTTTACAGATAACTCATTTTGACAACAGATCACTAATTCAGGAAAGCATGACCAGTACTGTTAAAAATGGACAGCAGCAGTGAAGCTTGCTCACATTTAACAAATAGAAACTACTGGATAACGTCAGTATCATCTATTTGAATATGAGTGAATAAATATATATTGCCCGAAACCGCCAATCTGCACTCATTGGTGCTTTTCACCTCCTGAAATCCATTACTGATACAACACAAGCAATACAGTCAAGGCCTAATAGACTGTGAGGTCTACTCAGACAGATACAGAAGACAGACATTCCCTTCGGTGCTATCCTTAACACACAGTGAGAAACTCTTCCAATGACATAATTAAAAGTACCTATAATTCAGCAGCACTGTATGACTTGGGGACATAGACACCTGGAATAGGATAGTATCTTCTGTGTGTGTGTGTGGGTGTGTGTGTGTGAGGGTGGTGTGTGTGTGAGGGTGGTGTGTGTGTGAGGGTGGGTGTGTGGTTGGGGACCTGTACATTTAAGTGGAGGCCAGAGCAGGAACTGGAGTCTTATTCCCTCACTCCCAACCTCCTTCCCATGAGGCAGAGTATCTCAGTGAAACTGGAGCTAAGCTGGTAACCAGCACACTCTACCAGTTACTTCTGGCCCCCGCCCCAGCACTGGGGTTTACAGGTATTTTCTGGCTGGCTATTTACCTGAGTTGTAGGGATTTGAACTCAGTGTTCCTGTGTGTGCAGCAAGCAGGCATATTCTCATTAGCATATTCACTAATGAGAACTGTCTCTCAGATGCTCCCCTGAAATGGAGTCTTACCTAACTCCCTTATTCATCATCACCTTGGATCATGGTATCTATTTCATCTTTCTTAAAAATTACATCTTTTTACTTTTCTGTTTGTGTTCTTGCTGTGGCACATGTATGAAGATCAGAAGACAACTTAAGGTCCTCTCCTCCCACCAAGTGGATCTGAAGGATCAAACTCAGGTCCTCAGTCTTGAGAGCCATCGCATTGGCCCTCCAACTATTTTTACAGTGAAGAAAAATAGCAATGATACTAAAACAATGATACAGAAAAATAAAAATCCTGAGTAAGATATCTGTAAGACAATTTTTAAGATGGAATAATATACAACCATTTAGGAGACAAGGAAGACAGAATTTGACAGCATTTGCCCTCTTGTCAAGTTCTGACAGTATGTGAGTCTCCAGGTCCATTAATTCTAATTAGATGACTTTGGTGTTAGAGAAATGTCATAGCTATTGTACAAGGGCAGTGGACTCCTTGATCTTCTGGGAACCGATTCTCATAAAGGAGCATCCCATATTCTGCTAATTATTTTGTTTAGACTCACCCCTTTCCTAGAATGATAAAAAACTAATTTGTATATATTTATCACTATCAAATACAAACTTTAAATATTTATCTCACTATAATTTTAAATATCATAAACTACACCTTTTCTTTACGTAGAAAGTGCTATATGCACTAAAATGAGTGGTTCAATTAATAGAATCCACTACTAGCAGTTACAGCAGTCACTGCTGCAGACTGTGTAATTCAGACATTCAGAGCAGAGTCCTTCAACATTTGCTTGAATGTAAAGTGTACCACATTCTCTAAATATTGTTCTATTTTAAAATCATCTAAGAGTGAGGCCATAGAAAGGGGGATAGGGTTAAAATTACCATTTTAATCTGGCCATGGCCATTATTTCAAAGTTTAATTTTTCAAACTGCATTTTAATATTAAATTGTACCACAGTTTCTAACATGAAAGTATGGTTTTACCCAATCATAAAAGTTTTAAGAGTTCATAATCCCATTAGAATCCCTGCAAGTACTGCCCACTGCTCCTGCATCTACCTCTCTTAGTAATCTTAAACACTGTGGTTGTGTCATGTCCTCAAGGAACACATACATTACATCAGCCTCCAGCAAAAGCACAAACTTCAACACGAGGTTTTATCACCTCACTGAGTGAAGAATTTGCTGAGTTAAACAAAATATAATCCAGGTTAATTCAGACAGGAAAGTCAAAACTCAGTCTTTATAAGAAGCACCTATATGCTAGAATCTCATCATGCAATGGGCACACAAAGATAAAACATATGGTCTAGCTCCCTAGGATTCTATTGTCTAATAAAGGAATGACACATAAGCTATTTCAGTGCAATAGGAAGCCATATAGTTAAAAATAATATATTGGAAATACACAAAGCCACAATGGCCATTTTAAGGGACTGCAGAGATTCTTATAACAAGGGAATCACATGTTAGCTGATTAATCAAACTAGGGCTAGGAATACTAGTGATCCAAACAAGATACAAGACTGAAGGGAAGGCAGAAATAACATGTGTGTACAGACAAAATGGGCAAGATGATATTGTTTTAGATATAATTTCAAAACGCTAGAGAAAAGGGAGAGTTAAGGACCACACTGGATGTGCTTAGAGACACTGACAGTGTGCGCACTGTGTAAATCAGAGACTAGATTTACACGGGAGAGACTGGCACTCCTCTGGAGCAGCCTGTAGAGTGAATGACATCAGCTACAAGTAAATGGCACAGGAGAAATCAATAATAATGTAATAATGAGACAAAGCCATAGCATAGGAATCTATAGTTGCTTCTAAATGGGTACAGGGGCATGCCCAGTTAGGCCTTTCCTAACTCTGGGCCATATTAGTATTATATATTTTTTACTTAAAAACTGCTGGTTATCTTAAAACTTAAATCTGATTTCCCTTAAAAATAAGTTATCAGTTTCAAATGTTTAAATTACTTAAAACTAGTGAAGTCAATAGAGCTTATTAGTCTACTGTAGCCATCAAAAGGGTCAATTATAATACATTTAAAATAAATGTACTCATTACAGAAACAAATGACAAGTTTCTTATCTTTTAACACTTCAAAGGAGAATACCACATCTGAGTGGGTCCAACTGCTTTGTTACCTTTGAAAGACATCTGCTTTGTACCAAAATGAATATGCTCAACTTACCAGATTACATTATAACGCATTTTTTAATTTTCACACAGCCAGGAGTCTTTTCTTCTTTGCTGATTTTTTTCAATCTGTACTGTCGGATCTCTCTCACCAATGTATAAAAAGCATCCTCCACTCTCTGCATTGTAAAACACAACTTCTTTAAAGTCTGCTTCATTTGGAAGAGTAATTTACTGGGGATAGCCATGTGTAAGACCTTTCAATTATGAGCTTTACAGTTGAAAATGTGTTGTTGTTTTTTTTAAAGCAGATATCAGATTGAATAAAATTGAGAATGAAGCGTTAAAACATGAGCTAGAACCTGGTTTGTTCTCAAAAATGTTTACTTTTTTTAGAATTAAGAGCTTAAAGGAAAAGCCTAACTATGCATGTATGTTTCTTGATACAATAATTTAAGTTTGATGAGCTGCAATTAGGAAAAGTTCAAACTTTCCTCGAATAAAGGGAAGACTTGTGATTGCCATATGCCACTGATGCCCACGTTTTTACCCAGTGGGGAAGCAGAGTGAAAGGCAGACTAGGAACATGAGGCCTTGTGAAAACCAAACCCAAAAATCCATGTCCTAACCAAAGAGAGTCTAGATACTCCTATATGACCCCTAGTTTCATCTTCAATTAGATAGTTCCTAGTCAATTTCTAGGTCCCTAAGTTCATCTGAGACTGCTACCACAGTGAATGGGAAATTACAATACTTAAATGAGAAGTGAAACAGGGGCCATTTACCAAAACAAGAAAGCTTCACAAACCATTTGAAATACAAAATAGGAGCAATACACGTCTCCTTGTACAAGTTTCAAACAGCCTGCAGAGCACTGTTAGACATGCTGCTGTATGCCTTCTGTTTTAATTTATGTGTTCTACTTTTGCTGTATTCTATATGCCTGCATGGTGTCTGTGCACCTTGTGCGTACCTGGAGCCTTCAAAGGTCATAGTGAATCAGACCTGGAGTTAACAATGGTTGTGAGCCACCATATGGGTCCTGGAACCCAGACCCTCTGCAGGAACAGTGCTCTCAACTGCTGAGCCATTTCTCCAGCCCCTCTAATGGGATGTTCTGGTTTAGAATCATAAATAGCCTTTATAAAGAAAAAAGTATTCAACTTTCTCAAAGAAAAAAATTAGGCAACAGCCTAAAAAGTGCAAAGTACTTATAACTGTAACACCAATTTCTTCAGAAAAATTCAACCAAGTTTTTAATCTAAGAGCAATATCCAGAAACTTCACATATATGAAGTACAAATTGAACTTCAGATGTAATACTGATGTCCATGCTTCTAAAGAAAATAAATACTTATGTAGTAAAATATGCCAGATTTCCTATTTAATTTAAAACTTATTTCATTTTAATAGTGAATTGCTTATGTAGGTGACTGGTTTATTTTTTTATTTTCTACAATTTGTAAAATCAATGTTTCCACTGAACCAAAAATGATAAAATACACCTAGCACCTACAAAGCTTGAAATACTTTGAATATTTTAGTATACTGAATATACTAAAAACTTGAATCAGGCAGGCAGAATCAGGCACTCAGCATTAAGGGCAATAAGCCAACAACTAGGGCTTAATTTTTCCATGTTTAAGTCATTTGCAGCCTTCAACAGTTAAGAAAACGATAGCTCAGGTATTTAGGGCATATTACGTTTTACAAATCTCTAGAGTGTATTAAGAACTAAATCAGTGAAATTCAGTAATTTATGTTTAAAATTCATAAAATTTAGTTTCAGCAAAGGAGGTATTTAACAAATAGTAATTCCATATTAAGGTATATACTTATAGCAAATATTGTATGCCATCCAGTGAAAAAATTTTTGTTTTTTTTATTATTTTCAAATCATTTTTCATAGTTTTAATTATTTTCTAATAATAAAAATTATATAGCCCCAGAAAAAAAAATCTTCTTTAAAAATTTGTGTGTGTGTGTGTGTGTGTGTGTATGCACGTACAGGTACCTTTGGAGGCCAGACAGTGGCACAGATGATCTGGAGCTGGAGTAACTGGTAGGTGCCAGCTACCCAAGTAGGAGGTAGGAACCAGAGCCTGGTCCTCTGCAAGAGCAGGCAGCACTCTCAGCCCCTGCACCACCTCTCCAGCACCCAATATTATTTTATTTTAATGGAATCAATTTAATATGCTACTTATCCTTCCAAGAAAGAAAACATTTTCAACTTTTACAAATCATTAAATGTTGGCATTTTAAACAGAACCCTTACTTGGATCTGAGTGTACTAGTTCTTAGTAGTTTTATCATTCACTCTCAAGACCAAAGAGCTTTTTACTCTTATCCATTTACTCTTCTATCACAAATGTTCGTATTATATAAAATAAGTTATTTAAGACAAATGACTTGCAAAGTACTTAAAATATTTAAAGTATGACTGGTCAACTTATATTTCATAAATAATTATTCTTTTTTAATTTGAAAGCCAATGAAAAAATTCTCCAAATATTTACACATTTCTTTATAGAAAGAGACAAACCAGGCAAAAGCTCATATTTTCTTAAAATCTTAAAGAATGTAACTATTCCTTCTTTTTGAAAGAAGTTCAGCGTCACTGTAAAGGTCAATTGCTATGACAGGAGGAAAAGAGTCTTTGTCCTCATTTAACAGGAGCGAAGTTTGACTGTAACACATTCTAAGTCAGTTTGATGTGTCTGCTCCTTTAGTGACAGCGTCCCCATCACCAACTCAAGACTGTAATGATTGTTGTTTCCAGCAATGCAGAGAGAGAATTGGAAGCCAATAATTAAAGAGACAATCACCCATCACCAGGAATTTAGCATTAAGATCTCAGTAGCCAAGAAAATTAAAACAAGAAATATTTACAACTGAAAAACTTTCTCTTTCTTAGCTTTATGAATATGAAATTTAAAATCATTTTCAAAAGTTATTTACCACATTTTGCATACTTAGTTATTCCTTGAAAATAAACTTCAAAGTTACACCGATACCAAGAGAACTTGAGAGCACTGTTATTTATCCTTGCCCTACCACCAGCACCGGCTCTTACTTTTAAATACTACATAAGCTACATCGTTAGACTATGGAATATTGATTTATTATTGCAAACCTTGAATTAATTTTTGAAATAAGGCAATTATGACTACTTGCTTAACCCCTAAGAACACAGTGATATATCCTTGAGGATATGACATTAGAACACTTTCACATTAGAACACTTTCAAATGACAGTAAACTCTAAGGGCAAATGAAAATATCTATATGTAATCAAAAATATCCAAGTATAATTAGGTAATTCATTTTTAAACAAAGAGATCTAACAACGTTTTCAACTCAAAGCAGACTGAGACTATGGAAATAGAGCACCCCTGCAGTGACTTGTTAACAAATAATATTCTCTATGTGTTCTCAGTACAACTATAATTTATTAAGTACTTTACTCCTGTTGAATCTGTAACACTTGGAGAAACCTGTCAAGGGATGAGATACACATGTAGCATCAACGACGACTCTAAACAGATGCAAGAACAGCAGCTTTCTGAGGGGAGGGAATGGAGAAACCTGTCATATTTCTCAGTACCAACCTCGTGTTCTGGATTTTTTCCCAAGAAACTCCATCAAACAATAATCCATCTCAAGAGCTACTGAAGTACAACAACACAGCAACGGTTCAATAACTGTCCACTTCTAACTCACAAAGTTCACACAATTTCACGGCATCTGAGGTTTTAAAAATTGTTTTGCTTTCTTAAATAGCTTTATGGTAAGCTTTCTTTCAGAAATGCCTTCTATCAACTAATTTCATATCTCTAGAAAGTAACCACAAACCAAGAAGTTAATCAGTACTGGGTGACTTTAAGTTTGAAAACTTTGTACACTGCTCAAACTGAGATCAGCAAATGTAAAAAGGCTGGACCAGCCCTTCTGAAAACCCTGCTTGTCATCACCTGACATGAGCTCATGCTGACTTTTGGTTTTAGCAGCCTGGCAAACTCACAGCCTTTCCCAAGGTGTCTGTGTTTCAGTTGCAAAAGACTTTCCTAGAAAAATCTGTCAATTACTAAGTGCCTTGATAAATGTGAACTAGCACTCTCATACACTAGGAATATCCAGGTCACATACTAGAGCATCAGCAAAAAGCATCCCCTTATCCTTTCAAAGAAGTAATGGACTGAAAGGACTGAAGGACAAAACCCAGCTTGGCACAGTGCACACATCTGTAGTCCTAGGAACTGGGAACGAGTGGCAGAGGAATCATGTGAGTGAGTACACGAGCAACACAGCAAGACCCTGTCTCAAAGTGGGCAAAAAAGTGCGCATGCGCAAATGCATGTGCACGCACAATCTATTAATCATTATATACTGCCAAGGTACTATGCATTTTAAATTTAGCAAGAAATGTCCTGATAAAAATATATACTCTGTAACCTATATCTAAAAATTAGAATATCATTTCTTTCATTAAATATACAAATTTTGCTTTAAAATGGTAAATATCAGCCTGTGAGTGTTAGGCTGAAGGTTCTGTGTATCTACTAGAGTCTCATCAGTTGCCATTTAGAGAGGTTGAGACTGGCACACTACAACCTACAGGCCAAGTACAGGCACAAGGTCATTACAAGTACATTACAAGTATGTTACAAGTACAGCTCTGGTATTAGCTAACAAGGAGTTTTAATTTTCAAGGCTTCTTAGGGAAAATAATGTGTAAGACAGCACACTGCTATCCAGGCCTCTGTAGAAAACACTTGCCATGCCCTGACTTGTATCTCTGAGAACTTCTGAGTGAACGCTCAGTTCCTATTACCATAAGTAGTTTGGTTCTTTTGTTAAACTCATGAAATACAACAAAAAGTCAAGCAGAAAATAGGCTGCTGACAAAATACATTAAGGACAAGTATACATAGCTAAAATAACAATAAGCAAATAAAAGATAGTAACAAAATACTCCCCAAAAGGAGCTTCAAATCTTCACAAAAATTGGAGAGGTAAAATTTATTAAAATGTACCTCAGATATTATAAATTAGCAAAATTATTTGGAATAGCTCTTTAGAATCTTCCAAACCTTTGTAAATATTAAATTATTTTTAAGAACCATTAATGATTTTTCAAAGCAAATTAATTCCTAAATAAAACAAGTCCAGTGAAAAGCGAGCATTCAAGTTATAGTTAGGCAATATATTGTTATATAGAAGAAATCCATAAAATACGAATAAATACAAGAAGGGCTAAACACTGCTTAAGAAGTTTCTGTATATTTTACCTCTAAACATGTTAGACGACTCACATTATCTAAAAATCAAATTTAAATTCATGTATTTCTATACCATATGCCTTTAAACTGACATAGAACTGGGGCATGGTGGCATATGCCTGTAATCTCAGCACACGGGAGACAGAGGCAACAGTTCAAGGCCAGCCTCTACATAGTAAGTTTGCGATTTGCCTGGGCTGTCACTGTCAAAACACCAAAAACCAAACACAAATGAAGAAAGCAAAACAATGTTTAAAGGTGTAGATAGTGTGTGTGTGTGTGTGTGTGTGTGTGTGTGTGTGTGTCATAAAACATTGTTACAGCTAGTAAGCTGTTTTAAAAAGAAAGCAGTGCTCTAATCAATAATGAATCGTAGTATACCAAAGCAGTAATGTCAAACACAAATAATAAATTAAGTGCAGTTATTTAAGGCTCTTATCAAATGAGAAGTGAAGAGCAACCCAGAGATGATAACCAAGAGACTCCTTTCACTGTGCTCTATGGCTTCTCCACTCCAACTATGGCCCAACTCTCAAACCAGCACTACCCAACAGTGCAAAGGAATGCACAATCATGGGCTACAACACAGACCTATTCATTCTATCAACGTCTGGCTTTTGACTTTCATAAGGTCGGTTGATCTGTGTGCATATTCAAGTATGAGGCTCTCCTGTGTTTACAACTCAGTCTCAGGCTTTTCCTTTTCTCTGTGAAATGTCAACTACAATGTTCACTATATGAAAGGGATCTTTACAAGTTTAAACAATGGAAAAAGTGTGAATGGCAAAATCTATATAATATGTTCTGAATAAACTTCCTTACATTGAATTATTTCGTAAGAAATCTTACAGATATTATACTTTCAGGGCTGCTTCTAAAGAAGATCAAGAAGACTTGGAAATGGAACATAGAAACAAACCTCGTCCTGTCTTTGGACTGTGGGATGAACTTGACTAACACAGCTCCTCTACCAGGAAGCCAAGCGTGCTCATCAAGTCTCTACACACTCGAAGTCCACTGTGAACCAACCGCACACAGGACACCATGTGACAGTCAAACCACAGAAGCTCACTGTTTAAGACTGTCTAGTTACTTTCTAAATACTCTCTTATTTTAATCACAACATTCTCTAAACTTTCTGCCAAAATATAATTCAACAAAATATAATACAAAAAAATTTAATCTAGAAACAAATCCT
This sequence comes from Mastomys natalensis, assembly GCA_021653895.1. Lineage (NCBI taxonomy): Eukaryota > Metazoa > Chordata > Mammalia > Rodentia > Muridae > Mastomys > Mastomys natalensis. Next base: position 159,393 of record JAJTUV010001870.1, on the reverse strand, counting down.
TGAAACTGCTTCTAAATTAGAAAACTCAAACTTCATTCCACCGTTCTGTCTTTTATCACTTCAACGGGAAAATTTTTCCACATTTCTTGAATCCTAAATGTAAAATGTACTCTAGGCAGAAGAAACACTTTCTATATGAAAAGAAATCAAAATATCAGATATAGTGGAGTACACCTGTCATCCTAGCACCTGCAAGACAGACTTAGGAGACTGAGAGTTCACACACAGAGAGACCATTTCAATCCCCACCATGCCCCCCCCCACACACACAGAAACAGAGAGAGAGAGAGAGAGAGAGAGAGAGAGAGAGAGAGAATCCAAAGTAACATCATAGTTCATGGATAAGAAGTACTGTCCATTCAAGAGAAGACATTTGCTAAATAAACATTATCTTACTTTCTATTAGGATAACAGACTGGAGAGTCACATTAGATGATTAGCATGTAACAACAGCTATGATGCCATTAGGAATGGACATCACTGGTGAACACCATTTGGAGCACACAGCAGGGCACAGACTCATATCTACCCACTCGTACTCACCTGTCTTGTCTTCGCTGAGGTCTCAATAAATGGAATCCCGTAACTCCTCGCTAACTCCTGAGCCTGTTTCGTGTCTACTGTTCTAGAAGGCAAATCACACTTATTCCCTACTAGAACCATAGGCACATCTTCAGAGTCCTTCACTCTCTTAATTTGTTCTCTGGGGAAGAAAAAAATGAAGCAGAAGCATAAGTCACACAAAAATACTTCAGACTTTACCCTCAATTTCCTCTTACAAAACTTTTTTGAATGGTTTTTCCTATGAATCCTAGTTTCTACCCTACCAAATTTTTCTCACTTCTCTTATTTTCCCTCTAAGACGAAAATCTTACCTATCTGTTCATTCACATGCATATATAAAATAAGAAAAATACTAACGTTTCAAACCAAAATGTTTAAAATTATCTTAGAAATATGATACATATATGTAAATATGTATGTATACAATTGAAAATATTTTCATCCAACGGATATGGTGCCTCATGTCTTCACTCCCAGCATTAGGGAGACGGCAGAGGCAGGAGGACCTCTGTGAATTCTAGGCCAGTCTGGTCTACATAGTTAAGTTCCCGGCAAGCCAAAGCTACATAGTAAACCCTATCTCCAAGAAAAATGTGTTTGTTTTTATCCAAACGTGAATTAACAGCATCAACATAACTCTGACATTTCAGAGGACTCTTTGGGTAAATATTCTGAGAATCTTGCATGAATGCTTAAAATTGGGGGTAGAACCAAACTCTTCATATACTATTTTCTCCTATAGTACACGTCAATAATACAGTTTAATTGACAATTGACAATACAGTAAGAGAAGAATAAAACAAAAAATTATAACAATATGTAATAAAAGATATTAAAAACTTAGAAATCCTTTATTTTTTTAAATTTCCATTTCATATTTCATACTTAGGTGAGTGAAACATCAGACAACAAAACTATGGGTAAGGGGGACTCCTGCACTACTCAGAGACAAAGACAATCATTAAAGATTGATTTCAGTTTTAATTTTTAACCACATATCTGTGTGTCTATGTATAGGTATATGCATGTGAATTCAGGTGCCATGGAGGCTGAAGTATTGAATTCCCAGGAGATATAGTTACGTGTGGTTAGGAGATGCCTGACATGGATACTGGGAATTAACTTTAGTCTTCTGGAAAAGCAACACAGTCAATAATTGCTGAGCTATTTCTCCAGCCCTGAAGACTGATTTTTTTTTTAAAGAGCAACACTAAAGGGAATAAAATGTATATTCTGTTCAAAGTCTTTTTTATGTTTTGTTGACAATGTAATGTGTAAATGAATTCTAAATTTGGGGGGAAATGTATTCCTTCACAATTTCTGTGAATATCCAACATGCTGACTGGAAGGTTCATATCCCCAGGTCTTCTACCAACAAAGTTCACCTGAATACCTCTACAGAAAAGTACTCCCCCAATCACTTCACCCTAAACCCAGGTAACTATTCTTAATGAAGATGCTACACTTAACTAGGCTAACAACAGTTATAAGGCACAGCCAGGAAGAGGGATAACTGCTTAATAAGCAGTGCAATGAATACTGCAAACCACCAAGGAAAGAATGTAAAATACACTTCATGTAATGATTAAGTAATCTTGTGTACATTTCTCAGGCTCTTAAAAATAAAAGCCAGTAATTGTTCTAATTCTTCAACCCCTTAAAACCATCTAAACATTTTTTAAAAAAAAACAAAAAACCCACTTAAGGCCACTGCTTATCCAAACAATGAAATTCTGTAATAAAATATGATTATTGTTAAGACCATTCAAGTGGCACCATCTCCAACCTTCTTTCCATGTTTCTGTTTCTGGTTGATACTTCTATGTATCTAACAAAGTAAAAACCTTACTTTTCTAGTACAGGGTAGGTAAGAGTACAAAGACCCAGGTGTCAGACAGGCCTGGTCTCAGCCAGCACCCCTGCTATCTGTACAAACAGGGACTAGTTGTGCAACTGCTGTAACCCTAAGAGATGCATTTGTAAAACAGGAATTCTGCATACTTGACACAGATGTTTGCAAATTTAAACAGATCATGCAGGCATAACAATTAGCAAAGAATCAATAAATGTAAGCTATCATTACTTCACATGGCAACTTTCATATTCAACTTAAACCCACCTATAATGGTGAATATCTTCAAATGATTTAGTATTATTTATGGCAAATACACAAAGAAAGCCCTCCCCAGTTCTCATGTACTGGTCCCTCATTGCACTGTACTCCTCTTGACCTGCTGTGTCGAGAATATCCAAGAGACAGGTTTCTCCATCAATTACTACTTGTTTCCTGTAGGAATCCTGAGAAGGGAGAAATACAGTCTGGATTATTACAGTGCATCTTTTAAAAGGTGTATATAAACAACTCAGCAATAGAAGACCCCATTCAAAATAGGCAAAGCACTTCAGATATTCTCCAAAGCAGACAAGTGGCCAATAAACATTTGGAGAGATCATTAAGAGAACTGCAAATCAAAACCATCAGACACCATTTAGCACCCATTAGGATGGTTATTGGCAAACACCTTGGGAAACAAAGGCAGACAAATCTCTGTGAGTTCAAGGCCAGCATGGTCTACAGAGCAAATTCCAGGCCAGCCAAGTCTACATAGTGAGACCTTGTTCTTAATGCACTCCTGGCCAAAGAAACAAACAACAACAAAAACCAGAAAACAACATATTTGAGTATTAGAAGTGATGTGGAAAAACTAATTGCTAGGCAGTACTACTAGGAATGCTAAATGGTACAGCCACCACAGGAAAAATAGTTTGGCTTTGAAAGTTAATATAGGATTACTGTATTGGTACAGCAATTCAATTCACACACACACACACACACACACACACACACACACACACACACAGAGAGAGAGAGAGAGAGAGAGAGAGAGAGAGAGAGAGAGAAAGAGAGAAATGAAAGCAGACACTGTAGCCAAAACATAGAAACTAAGTGCGTACTGAATCACAAATGGATTATCAAAATGTAATTATGTAAATCAATAAAATACGGTTCTGTCATAAGGAGGAACAATATTCTGAAAACATTACAACATAGATGAATCTTGAATACATACGCTAAGTAAGATCAATCAGACACCAAACATGTTATTATTTCATGTATAATAGACACTAGAATAGGAAAACTCAGAGAGACAAAACAACAGAAGAACAACAAAACAGTCCCCTAGGGACTAAGGAAGAGACAGTTAGAACTGTTGTTTAATGGGTACTGAATTAAAAATTCAGAGTAAAAAATTTCTAAATGCAAACAACGCTAATGGTCATATAACACTGTGGCTATGATAATCTCACTAAACTACACACTTAAAACCAGCCCGGAGAGATGGCTCAGCCATTAAAGGTTAGGCTCACAACTAACCAAACCAAACCAAGCCAGTGGCAAACTTTTGATTTAGACACACACACACACACACACACACACACACACACATGTTAAATGAAGATTAAACCTTGTAATTACATAGATTAGATTAAAATGTATTTAAAATTAATACTACAAGAATAGCTCTCACAACTCATTCATGAAGATTTGGATGTCAGATCAATGCTTGGTGCCTTTACCTGCCTAGCTACCTCACCAGCCCTAAGGGCTCATGTCCTCGACAGAGGTCATTTCTACAGATTCAGCTCTTGCTTGTCTCTCTTGTGTACTGATGCTAAATATATATTTTTTGTTTAGTTTTTGCTTTTACTTTCTGAATTCATTCTCTTGATGCTGAGGATTAAACCCAGAGTCTCACATCCTCGAAGCATATGGTCTCATCTACTTCCTAAATATCAGCATTACAGGTGTGTCCCGTACCTACCAACTTACAAAACTTTCAAACCCCATTTGATAGTACACACATAAAATACCAGCTGTCTCTGCAGGTATTTTATAAGATGTTTCTGTAATGAATCATTCAAATGAACCAAGACACTAGAAAAGCTGTCTCACTGTTCCCTTCCTGATGTATACGGACAGCAAAATTCTGAGCCACATGCAGTTGTCATAAAGTGTAACCCACAGCCTTCTTATAAAACAATGCTAATTGTTAACAATGGGTTTATGTTAAAAATTCAGTCACTGTGAAATTATTTAACTATAGCCTGTATCCTCAGAGGCCATGTAGTCACTGTGCTACATAAAAGACAGGGCAACTTGACAGAAACTAAGGGTCAAAAGTGCTAACTAACGAAGTATGATCTGGAAAAAAGCCACAGGACTAAAAATAAAGCAAAAAGAAAGCAGAACAAAAAGTGGTATTTAGGAATGAAGAGATGGCTCAGCAGGTAAAGGTACATGTCACTAAATCTGCCAACCTGAAACTGGTCCCAAGATCCCACACAGTGGAAGGAGAGAACCAACACCCACAATTTGTTATTTAATGGTTATATACACCAGAGTATGCACACGTGTGCACACACAAAAATAAATTAACTTAAAATGATACACTAAATATTTTGTTCCAATTTCATGCTACTGACAAAAAGTAGGGAAACCAAAACGAAACTCTGTGTCGATGTAGCATCTAAGACCCTAAGAGGTTTTAACAAAAAACTTATCACACTTCCCCACAGGCCAAGATCTGTCTTGTCCACTGTTTTGTACCCCCCAAGAACTAGCTTTTACACACTGAATGATTCTGAAGCCAGCAACTCCGAGACCCCGAAGATGATGTGACAGACTCATGTAGCCCTTACAGAAAATCCTGCCAATTCCTGTAGGTAAGCCAGTAAAATAACTTCACAAATTTCAAGTATTCTGAAAACAAAGTATTTCCCTTATTAAAATAATCATATTAAAATATACATTATCAAAGTTCAACCAATCTAAAATTAGATTCAACAAGGAAACTAGTTAATGATGAAACAAAGAAAAGCACCAATATTTCACATTTTAAATTAGTGCTACTTCCTGCCTTCGAAGAAGGCACATCAGGTAGTAACTTACTACTGTCCTCAGGAAATTAGGACAAAATAAAGTCACTTAAACTCACTGAGCACAATAAAATAACAAATAAATAAAAGTTATTGCATGTAAGAGAATTATCCCCAGAAAAAGTGACTTTTTTTGATCTGTGAAGTAGTATAAAACTTCTAAATAAAATTTACTCTGCTGGCAAGAAGACACTGCAGGTGAAATGAAATCATCTCTGGTGATGAGATGAGGCACATTCCCCTCAGAAAGCAAGTCGGTGTTTATTTAAAGTAATATAATGTTCACAGCCTTTGACACAGTGCCATTTATGATGATTTTAAGGAAGTAACAGTTTAGTTAAAAATGACAAGTTATACACTAATGAGGTACCTTAAAAGGTCTTATGAAAATGTACATAGGTATTCAATAATAACTTACAACACTGCACCATTTGTCTATTCTCAAAATATACCATAAATCCAGGCACCCTTCACCACCACCACCTCATCAATCACCCCTAGATCACATGAGGATACTGCCTCAGACACTTAGTCCATGGCACTGTCTAGTCCCAGGCAGGCACTGGTGCACTTCCTGGACTACTAGGATTTGTTCTCTTCAAGGAAGTGGAGGACTGTTCTTAAATGTTGATCATGTCATCTACTTAAGTCTCTCAATTTTATTTCCCTTCTATCTTAAAAACAAAATCTGAAGAACATTCCTTCTCCAACATTTCCAACATTTCCTTTATACCATGTATTTTAACTGTGTATTTACTTAGGCTCATGCCTGCCCACCCCACCAGCTTTGAATGAAAAGCAGCAGTGCTAAGTCTTAAACAGTGCAGGAATCAGTAAATATCTGCTGAATGGTGCATCTATTTAATATAAATGCATGCAAATACAGAAAACCTAAATGTAATTGTAATTACAATTACGTCACTGTAAACACAACAAATTTTTAAAATTTTAACAACAAATTGTAACAACCTCTCCTAAATACTCTGTACTAAAGATACTGTTATCTAAAATGAAACATCAAACTAGTGCTTTTATTTTTATTCATTTTATTAGTTTGCAAGAAGGGTTTTTTTTTAAACTAACAGTTCAGCTTTAAATAACTCTTCAGTGTTTTAAGTTTAAGTGTTTCTTCCAAAGCTAATTATAAGTTTAAGATAAATTTTTAAAAGATTTCATAAATTTTAATAGGGTAATGGTAATTTTTTAATTACAAAATGCTAACAAATTTAATATATGGTACTTTCATTCAAATCATATAATGTTGATACACTCAGAATAATATACACTATTTTAGAACATTTATGATATAGAAAAGAATAAAACTGAAAAAGCTGAGGTTTTTCAAGTATCTTAAGGTTTTCAAGTATCTTAAATTTTAGACCATGAAGAATGACATCAATTGAGGTACAACTGCTAAGATATGACAAAAAGCCCGACTTTGAGGCAGACATCTGTAATCCTGGGGAGGGAGGAGACCAACTTGAGCTATTATACAGTGAGTTTAATACTACTAGCCTACGCTACCTGAGAAAACTCAATATTAAAAAAAAAAAAAAAAAAAAAAAAAAAAGACAAAAAAGCTGGTGGTGCACACAGGCTATGCTTTCCATCACTTTCCCAAGCAACACTGAGAACTCACCCATTCATCACTAACAAAAATTCTGTGTTTCCATTTGGAGAAAATGTTTCTATACCGTAAAAATGGTTGTGGTTTTTTTTTTGAGGAATAATATTGCTTTTTGAATCCTCATACTTCTGCTATGCCTTTATTCCTTTGTATCTTTTTTGTTAACTTGTGTGATGTTTTAAAATGTTTGCCTGCCTATATGTTTTAATGAACATAAACTTTATCTGTAGAACCATTAAAAGGAATTGAGGTCAGGGTGGGAGATCACTCAAGAGAAGAAAAACTCAATGACCAGAACACATTCTGTGGTTATTTGGGGATTTACTTATGCAGTGGTTTGCTGTTTTATTAACATGTATTACAAGTACTTTTCACTGTTTATTAACACCTATGGGGAAAAATTATGAAGTTTACTTTCTCTGTTAATGGTCTAGCGCTTTATATTATTACCTTTCTAAAGATTAAATCCATTAAAGAATGATGTGTTCCATACCACTGTTTATAAAGATTGTACACTTGGTTCTCAAAGATAGATAGAAGTATGCACAGCGGCTGGATATGACTAACAACAGAATTGAAGAGCCAAGACTGGGGCTTGGGTGACACGTGTCTGCAATCCCAGAACTCACTTGGGAGGCTGAAGCATGAGGACCAGGAGCTTGAGGTCAGAGTCTAGTGAATTCAGTATAAGGCCAGCCTAAGGTACAGGACACTCTTTTAAAAAACTCCAATCAACTGCAGTGGAGGGGAGAATGTGAAGTACTCATTCCCACCTACTGTGTTATACTCCAGGAACAGTTACTGAAGCCCTAGAGGTCACGCTTGTGCTAGGTGTTACAGGTCCTTAGTCTAGAATAGGCACGTCCTACAGTCCACGTGTCTGGATTAGGGATGCTCAGTCAGTAAATCTGCACAGACATTCCAAAATCCCAGGAACTGAACTTTGGAAAATGTTTGGTTCCAAACATTTCATGTAAGATATTCAATCTCTATATAGTTTCAAAAAGTCACCAAAACATTGCTTTATCTTTCTTTTTTCTTTTTTATTTTTCCCTGAAACGGGTAGTCTTGGAAATTGCTATGTATAATAGGCTGTCTAGAACTCAAGAGAGATCGGCTCCCTCTACTTCCAAGTGTTGGGATTATAGGCGTGCACTACCATGCCTGCCTGGTGGGGTTGTTTTTCTAAGACACAGTATCACTATGTAGCCCAGACTATTCTCAAATTCAAAATCCCCCTGCCTAAGTCCTCCAAGTGCTACGACTCCAGGTGTGTACACTACAACCAGCTCAATCTGTGTATGTAGGCGCAGATCCAGAGGGAAAGAGAGGTAGGTAAGCAATTAAGTAGAAATGAATGTTAATACTAAGCAGGACAAAGTGGAACGGTGCTATACGAGAGATCAACTCTGCCTATACGACTTCAAGACGGGGAAAGGAGGTCACTCAAGACAGGAGCAGTATCACACTGAGTACTGTAGATTCAAAGAGTTCAATTCATCTTAGCTTAGTGAAGATAAAGGTAAATAGCAGGGAGTAACAACCAAGCACACAGCAGCTTCCAAGAGTCTTAAACACTGCACTTAAGGAACAGTCACCTCTGAAATGTTTTTAGGTAGGAAGGGGCACTTAGACCAACTAACTGCAAGTGTTGTAACAAACTGTGGACAAGGAGAACTAATTTTTGCCCTTCCAGATACTGCTTCAGCTCAGCACACATACTCAGAGGGACCAGCAATAGTTGCAGGTGAAGACTGAATTTTTAATTCCAATATCCCCCAAATCATTGCTGCAATCCCTGACTATCAGGGGTAGTAGCTACTTCTCAATGTTATATTGTATTACTTTCAGTGTTGTCTTTTCAGTCTTCTCATACCTAATTAACTAATTCTACATATGAAGTTCTCAGCGTGGAAATATCTAGTGCACTGCTGACTTCAGTAACTGTCAAAACCAAAAGGAAGAGAAGGAAGAACTGAGGGTATAAGGAAGTCTTACAGAGACAAAGGATGTTACTAAGGTGGCAAAAGCAAAGGGATGGAGAACACTCAGCTGGTCTAGCTGGCACAGCTGCCGTCACAGGCAACAGCAGGGATGTTCACCTGCTGTGAACAGTGACTTGACTGCTCCTCAAAAGTTAAACCTGGCCAATCTCAAAGGAACTAAAGGAGATAGTCACACAAAAACTCTGTACATAAATGCACAACAAAACTATTATTCAAAAGAGTCCTAAAGAAGAACCCAAATGTCATTAACTGATGAATGGATGCACAAAATATGGAATGTCTACAAGAGAACGAGCTTCCCATAAAAAGGAATGAAGTGCTAACACTGTGACAAGGACAAACCCTGGAAACGTAAAAATCAAACACAAGGCCAAGCAGCAGTGGCACACACCTTTAATCCCAGCACTTGGAAAGCAGAATTCGAGGCCAGCCTAGTCTATAAAGCGAGTTTCAAGACAGTCAGAGCTATAAAGAGAAACCCTGTCATGAGACTAGATAAATAAATATCAGACACAAAAGCTACACTGGATGATACATGATCCCCTTAAATGACATGCAAGCAGACAGCAGTTAGTGGCTGCCAGGGGCTGGAAGGAGAAAGGTTTGGGGAGTGACCACTAATGGGTATGGGCTCCTTTCTGGTGTGATGAAAATATCCTGGAACTAGATAGCAGTGATAGTTGTAACCTTAAGAAAGAACTAGCCATCACGGGCTGCATACTTTAAAATGTTATTTTGTTCTATGTGATTTTCAGCTCAATGTTTTAAAGACAAACAGAAATGAAGTGTAGAGAACATTAAGTATAATTTTAATTCCCAACCTAAAAACAACCTGACGTGCAGGTCTCGGTGCTCAGAACAGAAATCTAAGCAAGAGGCGGGCCTGGAGTCTTTAGTTACTGACAACGTAGAACTTTCCTTCCTTGTGGTATGGACTCATCAAACTACTGCATCTCCCATCTACTGCAAGCCACTGTTCTCTCAGTGATAAAAATGGACATAATCTTACATGGGACAAATACCCAGATGAGGATTAAAAACAACAAAAATCCCTTCATAAAATGAGAAGTTCTAATTCTTTTGTGTAGTCCACCAGCATCTACTACTGACCACACAGTGGGGCCCGGTCACTGGCTGCAGAGACTGCCCAGAAGCCCGCCTTGCCCTACACAGTCACTAGACATCTGCACTTAGAATGGCCTTTGCAGGTCTAGCTACTAGTTACCATGTCAAAACACAACAGGGCTGGACAAGTTCCAGGAAAAACAAGCTAAAACTGACAGTTCAAGATTTCAATTTTGATTGGTGAACAAGGATATTAAAGATCTTGATCTCATAAAATATTAGATTATAAAATTCTTTCAAAGTAGAAATAAAGAAAACAAAAACTTATTTTCCAAATTCTAACCTCTTGAAATTAGGGTAACTAACACTTTACATTAGAGAAAATAAAATATGCACTACTCCTAAAGAGATAAAACTATCATTAGTTTAAAAAATCTGAATAAACTCGAATATTATCAGAATTTTGAAAACAAGGATACTAAAAGGCACATATCAAGCACAAGCAAGCAAATTCAGGGTGTACTGCAGCTTTTAGTCCCATCATCCAACAAGCTCAGCCCAACCAGTGTTCACAAAGGGAAATGTATCCTGCGCTCTCCCACACTGCCTCCTTTTCTCTTACATATTAATTACATATAAGACTCCTGAGTAAATTGATAAGATTTATAAACTGATAAAATCATAGGTTACACTACAGGTTAAAAATACACAAAACAACCTTGAATTTTCATTGTTATTTATTACAAAAGCAAGTAAGTTACCAGTAGAGGGCGCTCAAAAGGGGGAGAAGAGCTGGCCACAGCTTTAGAGGAAAGTTTCCTTCAAACAAAACTGCTTTTAAAATAAGACTATTTTCAAGTCAAAAAGTTTTAATACAACTTTCAAGTAAGATAACATAATGCACAGTAACCTAACTTTACAAAAAGTGAACTTTAAATCTATGCCATACTTGAAAATCAAAATAAAAGTTATCACTGGGACATGAATTTGATAATCTGAGCAATGTTTAAAACTGTATGTAACACAAAAGGCTCTAACTCAGAACTGTAGATATTCTGAGCTAGTTCTTTCTTTACTATTTCCAGCTGAGTTGTGTGAGGACTTCATATGAGAATGTAATAACCATGTCCCACTAACAAGTTAACTGGAAAACTAGTGCACTTCATAAAAGATAAAACATGTCAGAAGTCAAGGTGACTGACATGCGTACTCTCTCCAATACTACCCTGTTCTATGGTCGTTTTCCATTATGTGTCTGCCATCAAGCAGCCATTAGTAAATTCAAGTTACAGGATACAGATACGCAGTCTAGAAGATTATTAAATATTTTCTTAGCTTGAAAGACAGCTACTTTTTCACTTACCATAGTGGAAATATCACTTGTTTCACAAAGTTTAAATTCAGTCTTTCCACTAACTAGCTAAATATCTTTAGGCAAGTTAGAACACCTCACAAGTTTATAGATAAAAATCAAAGAAGAAATGACTGCTCTCTTTCACCTCCTAGGATAAAATTTTACAAATTGTAAACCACTGAAACAAATGTGATGGTATTATCATTTAAAAATTTAAAAAAGCTTCCTGCCATTTTTTTTTTTTTTTTTAATGTAAGGAAATCAATGGAATCCCAAAGTACAAGCACTTTACCAATGGGCTACCCTCTAACCCCTCCTTAATTTCTCGCTTTAAGATAGGGTCTCACTAAGTTGTGCAGGCTGTCCTTGCCCCTGCTCTGTAACCCAGGCAGGTCTTAAACAGGAAATCTTTTGCCTCCCAGTATCCAGTAGTACCTGTCCCCAGACCCGGCTTCCATGCTCTCATTTTCTGACGATTTTCATCAATTGAAATTTTTTGTACTTGTAGGAAGCCGGCATTTTTTAGTCAATCAAATCTCTTTTGCCCTTTTGCCCTTCTTATAGGTGAACCACACCAAGAAAGGACCATGTCAGTTTCCTCAGACTTGCCACAGATTGTGAGATAAGGTAGACTTTTCTCCAGCTGCTAAACTACCTGGGGGAATGTCAGGGTCGAAGTTCACAGGTTACCAGTCCTTCCCAGAGTCACATCTTCTGGTTTGGCAGAAAGCATAATCAAGGTTAGAAATGTAAATGTCTAAATCTTTTCTACCCTCTTCATCCATCATGCACTGCGAGGTGTATATCATATCCACTCTGTTTTACCATGCTCCTACAGTTCTGACTTCAGGCTGTATACTATACATTCAGGATGCTTTCTGACCCAACAGGAGAAAGCACAATGGAACCCCTCAGATTTTCAAAGAAAATGGAAGTTACTTCTGCTGAAAGCATTTTCCAAATCCCAGGAAAACGTCCACATTTCACATGCATTCTATTAAAACTTCCTTTTACATGTGATTTAAATGGTAGATCATGCCAAGAAATCTTACAGTTAGAATACCAGTCAAAATGGATTAACTTTTTGATCTTTCTTGAAGAAAAAAGCAGAACTACATTACAGCACCTAACTGACCTGTCAAAAATAAATGTACGAAGAGCAGTGCATAGAAGCTCTACTTCACTGACATAACTTTTTAAACTTGGAAAGCAAATAAAAGACATTTTTATATTTAAGTACCATCTTTGTGGAGGGTGGTATACTACTACTAAAATCATTTGACACTTCCTAACAATTGTTTAATCAACCTTCAGTGTTCTAAGTTACAGAACCATCTTCCCAAGCTCCCCCATGTCCTCAAAACCCAACACAGCACAGTGTTTCTTCAAGACATAACAGAGAGCCGTAACAGGGCACTGTGATCTCCCTGACATTTCATAGCTGTGGATTCCGAAGCACTACAAATTCTTCACAGGTCATTTTTTTTCCCTTTTAAATTGGTACATGAAGTAAGGATGTAGACTGGTGAGTAGTGGATTGCCTAGCAAGCCAGAGGACTTAGGTTCGACTCTCTAGCACAGCCTGGAATGAGCATGGAGGCACACAGGCCTGTAATGGAACCCTGTCCCTCCAGGGTGGACGCTGCATGACCAGGACTGCATGCTGGGCCTCAGCTCCCTGAAGACTCAGCTTGGGGTACAGTAGAACCTATCTAAGCCCTGAAAATGGTACATCAGAACCTATAGAAAAGAGCTAAAGACTGGGACATCCTCACACTGCAGTAAGGACGCCTGAGAAATAATCTAACAATAAGGCTATTTCAAAGGCAAAGTAACATTTATTTCACACTTCACTAATATTAAATTTAATATATTTAGACTACATATAAATATGTGAACAATTACCTTGTGAAACATGAGTTAACAAGTACAGTATAGCCCTTCCTGCTAATCTTGGAGGTTAAATAAACTCTTCTTTGGTCTGGAAAACTTGAACCTATTGACAGCAATAGATATACTACCTGATTTTCAAGATCTCTTCCAGGTATTAATTCAATTATTTAGCAATTGGTCTTTAATTGGCTAAGATTCTATGAAATGAAAAAAAAGTCTGAAAATAACCCTGAAGATTTTACTCATCAAACTGTATTAAGCTTAAAAACCTCAACTAGCAAGTGATTCTATTATTCTAGTATAATCAAATTTTCTCCTCATCACATCAACATTCCAAGAAATCCATAACAATAAAATCTTTTCAAAAGAATAACTTTCACTGTACATGATGGTGCACATCTTTAATCTCAGCACTTTGGGCAGCAGAGGCAGGTAGATGGATCTCTGTGAATTCAGAGCTAGCTACATAATGAGTTCTAGGACAGCCAAGGCTACACAGTAAGACCCTGTCTAAAAAGACACCAAACAACAACACAAAACAAAAAACCCATAAAACCACAATAACACAAACCTTCCAGGAGCAGATCAAATGCAAAGCTATATTCTTAACTCTTACAGAATAATGAAATGTATTTACCAGATGCAAATACAAAGCACAATTAGCATCTTGGACCTTATTCTCTGTGACGTGCTCTCAAGAAGTGGGGTTTCTTGCACCTATGGTTCCCTGACACTCAGTTTAAAGCCTTGGAATTAAAGGACATCATATATAACTGAAATAACTTTCAATATCATTTTCTAATAAATATAAAAATGGTAAGAGATGTCTTTTTCAAACAAAGGATGACTGCCATCCTTTACAAATTGTATGTAGAATATAAAGCAACGTTTACCTCTATCGTAGGATCATATTCATCCACAAAGTGATTCTGAATTAGCTGTATCGTCAAGGCACTCTTGCCCACGCCACCAGCTCCAACTACCACAAGTTTATACTCAGTCATTTTCAGCAGGCCTTATAATAAAAATAATAAAATATAACTAAATTAGAACATGTCTCACACAAGATTATCAAATACTTAATATTTTAACACTCACCTTTGTATGTAAAACTCTATGGTACTTTGAATTCAGTGACCGCAGATGTACATAGAGTAACTTGTACGTCACTTACAACTTCCCTCATTACTAAAGATCTTAACAGCCAGATGACTGTTTTGTAGCAGCTAATGGCTCTCAAAGGAATGTATCAGGGCTTCCCTCAAACAAGTATCCTGCTCAGTACGCTATACCCAGGGGACACACCCCAGGAGCTTGTTGACAGCTATCCCAACACCTACCCTTGCAGTATTCTTTATTGACTGGATATTAAAAGTTAGAAGTTAGGTAGCCCAATAGCATCTTTGTTGGAACCAACAGTTGCAGAAAACTGTTTTAAAGTCATCAAGGCAGTTCTGCAGTGAAAGGCAACAAAATAGGAAGCTGGTACCAAAACTGAATTGTTGTGGTTGGAAAAGAAACATTTAGGCAATGAAGCAAATAAAGATAATATTGATGACATTTAATCTACAAACTATCTGTAGGGAATGAGATTAACTATTTGGTTTAAGTTCAGATCAATTATAACATATAATCCTTTGAGTACTAAAAACAATACCTCCGTACCAGAAAATAAAATTGAATGAAATTCAGAGATAAAGACTATTTTTGACAAGAAAAAAAAATGTGAAGGGTGTAAAGAGCTTCTCAGTAACCCCTGTGACTTTCTGCCTTGCTTATAATACACTGCACTAAGTGCTGGCAAGTTATACAGTTAAAAGCCTCAAATAGAACACTTATTTTCTAGTCTGCTATTTCAAACATTTTTGAAATAAAATTAATATATTCACTTTATCTCCTTTCCCTTGTGTAACATATATTATTACAAATAAAGAAACATATGGATGCAAAAGAACAACACTAAAGTCATTAATTTATTATAGAATAAGTAGTTCCAGGTCAATGTAAGTCTATATAGTGTAGACAAACACAAAATACAGTCTACTTATTAATGACCAAGAATTGTTCACACAGGCACCAAGAGGGAAAAATGCAGTTTGTCTTTCCAACACGCTGTCCTCCTCACCCTGTGCCTGGAGCCCTCAGTAACAGCACCACAAGGTCAGAGACCACTGTCATCAGACCTTCATCCCACTCCTGCCCGACTTTGCCTCTCCTATCCTTTCTTGCTGCTTGTCTGGGGCCATCCTGTGAGCCATTACTAGCCTAACTCACCTGTGTGCCTTCAAGTTTTATAACAAATGTAGACCATGGCAAATGGGATAGATGAAAAGAATCACATGGAATATGACCTTTGCCCCTCCCTCCTGCAAACAGTGTGGCTAGCTTACAAGAGCAATCTTGGGTCCCTAAAGTTTTGTGTGGTAGGGAACAGGGTTAGGAGGCTACAACTATTTTTTGAGCAATTGTTTTTTAGCCTTCTTACTATTACAAGGACAGTTGGTCTCTAGGCCCTATAATCACAATAAAGAGAATGCAGATGCAGATATGAGATGTAGATATGAAAGAATGCAGTTAACTCCTATGAAGACACAATTAAACACATTGCTAATGTGTAAACAAAGTCACCCTAATTCTTCGTTCTAGAAAAGTTTATTTTTCCACTAAAAATGCATTCATGTTATCAACAGGCATTTTATTTCTAGTTCTAAATAAACTAAAAAAAATGTTACTTCTAATACAGTAAATATTGGCACGCTAAATACAAAGGATTTTTGAGACTCTCAATTTGTTTACAGGTGTATAGGGGTCCTACAGACTAAGATGTTGGCTAATTTAGGGTATACTGTGGACAGTACACAATAGCTTTTGCTGAAAATAATAATTCTTGAGTCAGGTTTTAAAAACCTAGTAATATTTAAGTCCACTAGAAAAAAAAAAAAGTCTTACTCAAGGAAAACCTTAAGCCAGAAAGGGTGCGCCCCCCCCACCCCCCAGTTACAAAAGGTGGTAAAGGGGTTAGATTCTAACAAAAGTGTCAAATTAAATTACTATCCACCATCTCTTAAAGCCAAAGATGCTTGTGAATAGCTACAGTTTCAAATTAAATATATTGATACCTAGCATATCTGATGTCTATTGTCTATCACATGAGGGGTCAGCAATCTTGGTCTGTCCCTTGGTGGAAGAATGACACCAGTCACTCGGTGGCAATTCCGAAATGATTATTATGAGCAGACTTTTTCAACATTCCTTCTCAGATGATTTTTTTTTTCCACGACAAACACAGCATGCCATTCTACTTTTAAGTCCTTGCCCAGATGATAACCAAGCTTTAACAAGGCTGGCTCAGGACTTGGGCTGCTACTTTGGGCCTGAGAGGATTTCAGTGGTCCGCCCCGAATGCTACAATGAACTCTGAAGTCTGGAAGGAGCAAGGGACAAACCGCAGGACCGAGGGGAGAGGAGGGCAGGCGATTCAAACTTGACGCTATGAGCCGAGCTGCCTGCGCTCCACTCGGGGAGAGGCCCCTGCCTCGGCTCTCGCCGTTCGTCCCCCTGGGTTTTCACGACACAAAGCCACTCGGACTTGCCGCATTAACTTTTCTGCTTCCGTGCGGGTCGCTCGCGGGCTTTCCGCGCAGGGCGTGGGCCACCTGTTCTGCCAGCACCATCCCTACCTCCACCTCCTCCTTTGTGGCCGCGGCAATGTCACAGCCCTTACGGGCGTGGGGGAGGGGAGCGGTCGCGAACTCCGGGCGGACGCCTCCCGCCCCGACCCCTCGAGAACCACGACGCCCTCCGGCCACCGGGTCCGAGCACCTTCCGCCCCGACCTCCCCGGGGGACCCGCAGCCCGGTCGGCCGGGGGAAGCGGCGTCCCCGCACAGCCCGCGCGCCGGACAAGTTGAGCCGGGCGCGGGGCACCGAGCGCGGATGCCGGGTGCAGCCGAGGCCGGGCGCGGAGGCCGGGCGAGCGCGGAGGGCCGGCCGCGGCCGGGAGGAGGAAGGAAAGCTGCCCGTCCGGGAAACGGCGGCGGCCGGACCTCGACGCCCCGCGCCCGCCGCCCCGAGCCGGCTTCATTCAGCGCCGCGGCCCCGCCCGGCCGCGCCGAGCTCCGCACCGGGCAGCGGCCCAGGAGCGCCGCCCGCGCCCTACCTCTCTCCGCGCCGCGGAGCCGCCGCGCCTCAGGCTCCCGCCGCCGCCTTCAGGCCCGCGCCGCGCTCGCTCCGGGTCCGAAATGGCGCGGGAGCGGGACTCCGGGCCGAGCCGCCGCCACCACCGCCTTCCCCTGCCGTCTCAGCCGCCGCCACAGCGCTGCCGCCTCAGCCGCCGCGGCCGCCGCCTGCCGAATCGAGCCCGGAGCGCGCGATGGGCCCGGCAGGCGGGCGGGAGGCCGCAGAGCAAGCCGATCGATGCGCTCGGTGCTCCGCGCTACCTCGGCCGCGCGCGCAGGAGGGAGCGGCCGCGGCGCTGTGAGCCGAGGAGAGCGAGGGCGGGAAGCGGCGGCCGGGACGGGCCTGGGCGGGGGCGCGCGAGGGTGGTGCCGAAGAGGGCGGCGGCCCACGCGGACCCCCGACCCGGGGCTCGCGCTTCCGATCGCCCCGCCTCACCGCTCGCACGCGGCCCCCGCCCCCGCTGCTCCTCCGGGCGCGCGCGGCGCCGCCGGGGGCGGACCCCAGCCGCTGCCCTGGCGGTCCCTTTGCCGGACTGTCTGCAGACTGCAGCCTCCCAACCCGGACCTCCTCTTTTTGTTTTGAGACAGGGGCTCTCCGTGTAGACCAGGCTGGCCTTCTGCCAGGATACCACTAGCAGAGCTGGTTTGTAGGAAGTGCCCTTGCTCCACAGGACAGATCTGAGGACGCCTCTCGGGACGCGACCACCGCAGAGTTAAACAGGGAGGCAAATAAACGTGCATTCCTATAGACTGCACTGACATCCCTTCTAGAAAATCCCATCAGTTGAGGCCTGGAGAGCCAGATCCCCCGCCAAAAAGACTGCCCACCCACCCACCACTGTCTGTCCTCACCTCACATCACCAGCCACCCATGAAACTGTTACACTAGCTCTCCGAAGTGATGTCACTCTTTGTACACCCTTACCTCTCCCTCCCAGCACCAGGTGGGAGGCCCAGGAAACAGGCGGAAGACAGGGAAAGAAAGAACGTGCCTACTCTGTGTCAAGTAACTGCTAAATGTTTTGCACATACCGTATTTAATTATCACGACGCCCCCGCGAGTTAGAAATCATCTCCACTATTTTACAGATGAAGGAAGAAATTTACAGAAAGGAAGAAATGGCGTCCACATTCACACTGCTAAGCTGAAGGCTCCTAACTCCACAGAGTATCTCCGTCTGACTTGAGCACCCCCGTGGCTCATATTCCAAGTAACATATAAGCAAAATTCTAAAATTCTGTGCTGCCTTTGACTACTTGCTGCCTTACCTTCTGCCCTTTCTCAGATTCGACCTTCGTTTTTCCTGTATTCACCTTGACTCCTGGCGGGGAGGTTGGCTTCTTCCTCTGAGACTGTCCACAAAAACTGGCTCCTAACTACCAAAGCCCAGAGCCTCCTACCTCATAGGCTTCAAGCTTTGTTTAAATGTCTTATTTCTTAAATGAAAGCTTCCTTAAAGAGCGTCTTTGGTACTGAAGTCTCCCCTCAGTCCCTGAACACTACTCTTAGTTTTCTCCAGGACACTCACCACCATTTAATGTCTTAGTATTGCATTTAAATTTTCTCTAGTTGTTAGTTTGTTTTGAGAGGGTCTCTATGTAAAGCCAGGCTGGCCTCAAACTCATAGAGCTCCTCCTGCCTCTGCCTCCTGACTGCTGGGGTGAAAGGCTTTGGTACTATGCCTGGCTCTCTTGATTTTTCTTAACAATTGTATTCTTCCCTAAAAAAGAACAAACTCTGTGAGAGCGAGGATTCTGGCTTGTTTTGTTGACTGCTAAAGTTCTCGTGCCTGTAACAGTCCTGACACAAGTAAGACACTCAGGAAAGACACGAAACTCTGAATGAACAATCCCGGCATCCTCTTTATGAACCCTGAGACTAAATCCTTACTTAGAGTTCTTTAAGCCCTCCAGTGTCTCCCTTTAGCATCTTATGCAGTCGGCTTTTACACTCGGCAAGGTCACTTTCTGATGAACCGCGTGCTAGAAAACTATCTGCTGCATAACGAGCTCTTTGAATTTGTTAAATTAATGTGTGCTTATTTGAATGTTGTTTTGTAATCACAGATTATTCTGTGCTGTTTTAAGTCCATGATGAGCCCCCTCTCTCTTTCTCTTTCTCTCTCTCTCTCTCTCTCTCTCTCTCTCTCTCACACACACACACACACACACACACACACACACACACACACACACCGCTGCTAATGCAGTGTCCTCTGCAGTTGGTTCTCTGCTAACCATAAAGGGACTGCAGTGCTCAGTGGAGCACTTCGATGCTGATTATAAAAATTCCGGCAGCAGCAGACATCTAATCCATCCACAGGGTCTCAGTTACCATCTTGGCTCATAGTTCCCAAAATGAGTTCCTGTTCTAGTTTCTTCCTGTGACTTCAAGAAAACACTGACCAAAGCCAACTTAGGAGGAAAGGGGTTTATTTGGCTTTATACTTCCAGGTCACTGGCCATCATTGAGGAATTGTCAGAGCTGGAACTCAGGCAGGAGCTTGAAGCAGAAACCATGGAGGAACACCGCTTGCTGGCTCACTCTCAGGCTCATACCTAGCTAGGTAGAGCCTAGGAATGAGTTGCCCATGGTGGGCTGGATCTTCCTTTGTCAATTAACAGTCAAGGAAATTCCCACTCCCCCAACCGCGGACATGCCAACTTCTAGTCTGTTCTGGGTAATCCCTCAGGGTACACTTGCCTCTCAGACAACTCTAGGCTGTTACAAATTGGCAATTAAAGCTAAGTAGGACAGTTCCTCCCTCTGTTGGTCCTGTGAACCCTGCTTTCCAGCTTCACCTCACACAGGATGTCTCCTTTCATTCCACAGCAGTTCTTACGTAAGCTGTGCCAGGCCTTTCCACCATCCCCTGGCGCTCTCTCAGGAACAGCCACCTCCCCCAGGGTCTTCCCTTTGTTTACTTAAGACTATGGGGTCCAAGGCAGGAGGGGGGAGGGGTGTTGAGTTTACAGTGGCTCCAGAATCATCTGCCATGCTTGCATAATTCAAATTCCCAGCCCCTCTCCCCCAACCAGGTATGCCATACAGTTGGTGTGAGGTAGATCAGAAATCTTTTAACAAATCAAGAGATCCCAACCTGGCAGTTAGCACATTGACACTCTTGGCAGCCATTCTTTCTACATCTATCTTCTGGGGAGGCCTTTCCCCAAGCCTAGTGGCTGCACTACAGAGTCTACCTATCTGCCTGTTTCCGAAGTCTTCCTGAGTACGTGGACATAAGCAGGCACTGGGATCACAATAGGAAAGGAAGAAGGAATAACAACAAGCATAAATGGTACCCAGGATTTGCTGCAACCTTAACTGGGGTCTCAGCCCTCTATTGTTAGGCTCTTCCAGAAAATTAGTTACACATGCACATGCACATAGCCTTTTGATCTGTCTTCTGAGGATCAACTGGTCCCTTTCTCTGTGGAGCATCCTCCTCTGCAGATATAATCTCCCCCCCCCCAAAAAAAAGACACAACAACAAAACAGGAGTATCGTGTTTTCTTGAGACTTTAGAAGGTGTGAAATACTTGGAGACTACATCACAAATGTCAGAAATTTATTCTAAATAAGGACGTCTGAGAGCTGGGCGGTGGTGGCACACGCCTTTAATCCCAGCACTTGGGAGGCAGAGGCAGGCTGATTTCTGAGTTTGAGGCCAGCCTGGTCTACAGAGTGAGTTCCAGGACAGCCAAGGCTACACAGAGAAACCCTGTCTTGAAAAAACCAAAAAAAAAAAAAAAAAAAAAAAAAAGAAGGAAGGAAGGAAAGAGAAAGAAAAACAAAAATCATATCTTCAGCCAGAAAATGTTAGTTCAATCCAAGAATGAGTGTACCTTTTGCGGTTCAGTGGTGGGGTTCAAAGCCTCACCCATCCTCCTTTAGGAAGCATCTATTCCCTGAACTCTGGTAATTCTACCCATGAACCAGCCTGTCTGGGCTTCTTCACATAACTCTTGTATTGCTGTGTAGGCTCCACTCTCTATGACACATTCAATACTACCTGAAGATGATCTGCCTATACTGTGTCTGTCACTCATTGAGTAATGAGAAGAGAACTCTGTGGGGCAGTTTTTCTAATGGGTACCTGGCCATCTTTATATCTAACTAAAAGACTACTAACCTTCCTTTGGGCTCCAATCCCGAGTCCTGACACTTGTGGCCACAGTAACAAGACACAGGGTCGGAAAGTTAAACACCAGGAGCCATCTATGTTGCTTTCTCTGGGACAATCTGGTTTGCTCAGGTAGGAAGTGTGCACAGGGGATCAGGGCCTGTCTAGTTCACTTGGTCAGCACATTGTCTCTTCTACACACGGGTTTGGCTTCTCTGTTTTTCTTACTGGGCTACACAGTCATCCGTGCCCTGTCTACTGAACTCTGGATTCCTGCAGAGCAGCTAACTCTTTGTGTGTTTGCTGAAGTGAGCGAATTATAACAGCACCTCAGCCTTGCTCTGCAGAACCACTTTGTTTCCATTGAGATGTTCTCCTAGGTCGTTTCTAAATGAATATCCTGCCATTAAGGCTGTCTTATGTGTTAAACCACAGTGTGAGATGTCCCTCACAGGCTCCTGTGTTTGAACACCTGGTCCCTTGCTGATGGAACTGTTTGGGGAACTTTTGAAACCTTCAGAAGGTGAGGCCTTCCTAGTGTGTCACTGGGACACCTGTTCTGAGGCCTTAGTTTCTGCCCAATGTCTCCTGGCTTGCCAGGATGTAACAGAGTATATCACAGGCTTCAGACATCATGAACAGAGCCCCAGCTACCATGTCTTCCCTCCATGATGAGTTGTGTCCCCTTAAACCAGGATCCAGGATAACCCTTCCCTCCCTCAAGTGTGTCTGATGAGAAAAGTAACCAGTATACCATCCAGAACCAAATTCACCTTACGCTCCTGAACTAATTCTCTCACCGATGTCTTCTACCTTACCTGACAGCCATCATGGCTCTCCAAAACATTAGACACAAAAACTTAATTTTTAATGCATTTTCTCATCCCATTCAAAGCTTCTTTAATTATATTGTCAAAGTATTTGTTTTTATTTTTTTTATTTGTGCGCACACACACACACACACACAAGTGCTGTATCCATGGTGGCCAGAATAGTGAGTACTCAGCTCTCCTGGAGCTAGAATTACGGGCAGTTGCGAGTCTTCCAGCACAGGGCTGAGACCCAAACTTGGCTCCTTTACAAAAGCAGTATATACTCTTAACCACTGAGCCATCTCTCCAGGCCCTGATTTATCATGTCTGCCCCTTCCACATCCCTTCCTTATGCATTTCTGGATCATCTTCCTTGCTAACTTCTCGCCTCATGGATTTATTCTTTTCCATCCAGACCACAGGCTATTGTTATATCAGTCTTTCTTTTCCTTACACATACCAATCATCATCATCATCATCATCATCACCATCACCATCAGTCATTACTGTGTACCTACACCACAGAGGCTGCACACACATAGCAAATCTTAGTCTTGCTTGCAGATCTTTAATGACTTCTTACACCCGGCAGAATCAAATCTAAAGCCTTGTTACCCAACTTTGAGGACATCTATAGTCCAACACCCTCCTCACCCCGTGACTTTGTTTCCCAGACTTGCAAAGCAAATGTTCTCTCTTAAAATGATTTTCTCATGTATTCTCATCCCCCCCCCTCTCTCTCTCAAATAAAAAAGCATATTATGTGTCTTTTTTTTTTCTTCACAGAGCCCCCTCAGCCTCACTGCTAAAATTTAATCCAAGCCCTGCCTTCTCTGAGGGCTTTGATAACGCTACCGTCTACTCCATTTCTCATTCCATCATTTCATGTGTTTTAATAGTATCTGCCCAGGTCAGTTCTCATAAAATCCTAGAGGAAGTAAGGCCCGTATCTCAGGTGTGTGAACCGCACCCACCACACCAGACTAGCTCACTCCCGTTGCCCGATCGCTCCATGAGTACACACGTGCTTATCACCAAGGCAAACACGATGAAAGCAGTGTTTAAGGGAGATTACTATGGCAGCTCCAAGCAGAAAGATCGAAAGGAGAAAAGACCTGAGGTAAAGCATTCTGAGGAAGGCAACAACATGCCTGCTGGCGGAGGAATGGCGACCTGGCTTCCTTGAGTGACCCTGTGAGCATGCGCATATGAGCCTTGTGGCTGTCGTTATTAAATAGCTTTAATGAGGCAAGCCGCCCACACCTGTAGAGAGCCCTGTCCCTGTCTGTCCATCTCCCCTTCTTCACGTCTGCCCCTGGGGTTCACCCCACAGTCACCAGTCCCTTGAGAGACAGCCGGTTGTTCAGTCTCCTTGCTTCTGGCTATGGCTACACACCCCATTCCACAAGGAGAAGCTGGACTGATTCCTACAAGTGCAATATGGGTCACGTGTCCAGAGCCAGCACTCCAGTGACTTCTCAAGGGACTGGAAAGGAAACCCCAATTCCAAGCCATTCAGTGACTTAGTCTTTGCCAGCTTCTGACCACACTGTGCATAGCCGTAGCCCTCCCTAGGCTCCAGTGCTACAGCCCGTTTCCCTTCCTGGTACACACCACACGCACACCCCCTTCTAAGGCATTTGAGCTAGAACAAATCTGTCCATGCAGTTTGCAAACAACATGGGGGTTGGGGGTGCTCCTGCCAGAGAGCTCATTTCCCTACATCGGGGTTCAGCTCACTGCCACCACTTCACTGAGTGACCCCAACACCCTGTCTGAGTCAGCCCCGCCCATCCTGTTCCCTAACACATACCCTACAACTAAACTGTTAAGGCCATGCCCTGCTTTGTCCTTTTGATTCAAGGTTTTCACGTCTGAAATTACTTTGAACGCTCGTTTACTTGCTTTTCTGCTTCCTCCTGTGAAATATAAACTTCAGGAATCAGAGACCATTGAATCCTCAAGGGCCTGAGAGAAGCTGGCACACAGAAATCACTTCATAAAAATGTGTCAACCGTGTACCTGGTTGGCAACATATAGCGGTGGCTGGGGTAAGATGTGTGGACCGTGTGCCTGCTCTGACATGTAGCAGTAGCTAGGGCTATCCAGGGCTGTTTGAACTGATGTTTTCTTTTCAGGTGATGAGTGAGAAGCTAATTTAAAAGGATAATGCAAGGAAGAGTACAACAACAGTGACAGAATTGTGCTGTTTTCTGAGATTTTGTTTTTGGCTTTTTTTTTTTTTTTTTTTAAATAGAACATTCTGGATGTCTCCACTATTTTGTTCCAATGACTGCAGAACCTGGAAAGCTGTTGTGTTGCTGCTGCTGCTGCTGCAGAACGTAGTTCTGTTGTTTGCCATGTTGAGGTAGCATGCGGAAATTCACAGGCGTGTTCGTCTAGAAACGACTAGACTTAATTTTCTTTCATTTGTACAGAGGTCATGCACTGTATTAAATATGTAAGGTTTATCTATGTGGGGAGTGGTTACAGAAGTTAATAAAATAATTTCTAACTAACGAAAAATGTTGAGAAGCACTACAAGGTAAAGAGCAGTAATAACGCCCTCTTAGAGAGGGCTCCGCAGGTCACTGTGGTGTCTTGCTCTCTGCTCCATGTACTCAATGCAGCGATATCTCATTCAGCATTCGAATTATCTTTAAGAATATTAGAAGTCACTGTGGGGCTGTCTTCTTGTCCGTAAACATTCACTCATTTACTGTGGGTTTGCTCGTGTCATGGCATGTATGTGGAGGCCAGAGGACAACTTGTGGGACTCAGTTCCTGATGAGGATCCTGGGATTGAACTCGGAGCCGTCAAGCTTGGTGGCATTACTGAGTCATCTCACTGCCCTGTGGAGCTATATTCCTGTGCCTCAGTTTACTAGTTGGAGTCTAGCATCATGAACTCATGTAGGATCCACGAACCCTCAGCCAAATGAAGCGAACCTCTTTCTTTGTTAAATTCTTCTAGACTCTCTGGAAGAT
This sequence comes from Mastomys natalensis, assembly GCA_021653895.1. Taxonomy (NCBI): domain Eukaryota; kingdom Metazoa; phylum Chordata; class Mammalia; order Rodentia; family Muridae; genus Mastomys; species Mastomys natalensis. The sequence continues at coordinate 133,845 of JAJTUV010001870.1, read as the reverse complement.
CACTGTGGTTGCCAGATGGTTTCTTCTGGCTAGGTCTGTTAACATGGGGGAGGTTTAATTGGAGACAAATAACAATTTCCCTTTATTCTGAATTCTTTCCATAAGTAATTCTAATGCCTGGGTAAAATAATCTCGTCCAAAGAAAGACATTGCTTCAGTTGCTAACCTAAAAGAGGAGTAGCATAAAAAAGCACCTAGCTTAAAATGCTAATCTCAGCTCTACAACCCAATAAACTGATGTTTGTGTGTGTAACAGCTAATGGAATCTGAGCAGCGCTCCGTGTGCTTGGCACTGTGAGCAATCTCATATGTGCCAGACACGTCAGGGCGTCCAGGATATACTGACACACAAGCCAGACAAAACCTCTACTTTCTTGGAGCTCACCTTGTGAAGAGATAGACTGCAGGCCTTTTGATTTCTGAGGTAACACATAAAATTATGCGTTACCATACATGAATTGTTACAAGACAACTACGTTTAAAAATAATGAAAAAGGACTGTTAGCTTTAGATGATTTTACATTTATTTATCTTGAATGTGTGTTTGCGTGTGCATGCAGAGGTGTGGAGGCCAGAAGATAATCTTCAGAAATTATTTCTCTCCTTCCACCAAATGGGATCCAGGAATTGAACTCAGGTTTGGCAGCAAGGACCTTTACTGGTCAAGTCTTGCCAGCCCTCCTTTTAAAAACAGCTTTGTTAGCTGGCCAGCAGTGGCTGCGCTCTGGAGTCGGAGGCGGGCGTCCATCATCAGTCTCTTCCGAGTTCAAATCCCCGTCCTTGCCTGTCAATCAATCACGGGAAAAAAAAAAAACTTTAAAAGCCGGGCGGTGGTGGCGCACAGCCTTTAATCCCAGCACTTGGGAGGCAGAGGCAGGCAGATTTCTGAGTTCGAGGCCAGCCTGGTCTACAGAGTGAGTTCCAGGACAGCCAGGGCTACACAGAGAAACCCTGTCTCGAAAAAAACAAAAAAACAAACAAACAAACAAAAAAAGAAACCAGCTTTGTTAAGAACTGCAATGTATTCATCTATGTGAAGTGAAAACCCCAGTACGCTCACAAAATTATATAGCCATCACCATGGTTGATTCTAGGACATTTCATACAGATTGCCTCTGCTTCTCCCTGTCTGTCCTGGTCTTCTACCTCCAACCTCAGGCATTCATGTCTTTTCTTTCTGTCTACACATTTGCTTATTCTGGACATTAGAAGACATCATTCCCTCTACCTGTGCTTACAAGCCCCTGACCAGCGTCTCCCCACACCCTCGCCATCTAACTTCAGGTGGCCACCATTCTGCTCTCATTTTATGACATTGTCATCTCAGACAATGACACATTTTAGGTTCTAGGGCTGTGATTTTTGTATATGCTTGGTCCAGGGAGTGGCGCTATTTAGAGGTGTGGCCCTGTTGGAGTAGGTGTGTCACTGTGTGGGCTTTAAGACCCTCATCCTAGCCGGGCGGTGGTGGTGCACGCCTTTAATCCCAGCACTTGGGAGGCAGAGGCAGGCGGATTTCTGAGTTCGAGGCCAGCCTGGTCTACCGAGCGAGTTCCAGGACAGCCTGGACTACACAGAGAAACCCTGTCTCGAAAAAACCAAAAAAAAAAAAAAAAAAAAAAAAAGACCCTCATCCTAGCTGTCTGGAAGCCAGTCTTCTCTTAGCAGCCTTCAGATGAAGATGTAGAACTCTCAGTTCCTCCTGCACCATGCCTGCCTGGATATCACGGTGTTCCTACCTTGATGATAGTGGATTGAACCTCTGAACCTGTAAGCCAGCCCCAATTAAATGTTGTCCTTATAAGAGTCGCCTTGGTCATGGTGTCTGTTCACAGCAGTAAAACCCTAACTAAGACAAGGGCATTTGTCTTTCTGTGCCTGACTAAGATCACTTAACGTAATGTTCACAGGTCCATCCACAGCATCATGAATGTCGAGTCTTCCCTTTGTTTTACAACCACCTAGCATTCCATCCTGTACACACACCACATTTCCTTTGCCTGTCCACCCATTGGGGCACACTTCGTTGGACTCATGGTCTTTATTTCCACCCACCCCCCATGGCATTGGATAGAAACATGAAATCTCTTTGACATGCAGACTTCATTTAACATGATAGTACACTCAACAGTGAGCCTGCTGGATTACACAATGGTTCTGTTTCTAATGGTCGAAGTACTTCCATAATCGTCATTCCTATAATGGCAGCTCTTACTGAACTCCCCACTTACCATGGCAAGGAGTCCCATGTCTCTTCACACTCAACAGGACTTGTTATTCTTTGTCTCTCAGACAGTGTGGCTAACAGGTGTGAGCAGGTCCCTCAAGGTTTTAAGTTCTATTCCTCTACTGAAAGATTCTGTTTCTCATGTGCCTGGAGGCCATTCTTCTGTCCTCTTTCACTGAATCATATATGTAGTTCTCAAGAATGACATTGTTTTAACTTGCTCGCAAATCTCTGTGGAAAACTTAGGCCTCCCCCCCGACCCCCGTATCTGCCTGACATTCACTGTACACTAATCTGGAAAGCCTCTTATATGTTCATGGGAAACATGAAAATGGAACGTGAAGCTGACACTTCCAAATCCTGATGAGGCCTGTATGACCTGACTCACCAACCTCTTGCACAGGTCCTAGAATTTCTAGAGCGTTTGTGCCACATTTGGAAAATGAGTGTGCAACAGACAACTGTGGCTAACCTGTTTACTAGTACAAGAGCCATGCAATAGTGAGCTTTCCTGAACTTCAAAACATCCGACCCTCATTATATAGCTTCTATCAAAAATGGTGATCAGGAAAATATACCACTAAGACAAGCACAAGTGAAAACAGTCATGCAAATGACACGCTTACATCCTGTCACCAAAGTCCCCTTGTTTTCAGCTCAGTCTTGGAATAATGAGGATCTTGGAGTATTTACAAGTATTAATTGACTCAGCCTTCCAGACTGATGATAAACTGTTTCCAAGTGAAATTGCTGTGCACTTTGAGGATAACTATAGCTGACAAACCAGGTGTTAGGCATGGTCCTCAACCTTCCTAACACTGCAATCCTTTAATACAGTTCCTCGTGTTGTGGTGACCCCCAACCATACAATTATTCTGTTGCTACTTCATAACTGTAATTTTGTTATGTTATGAATCATATGTTAATATTTGAATGCGGGATATCTGACATGCAATCCCCAAAGGGGTTATGACCCACAGGCAGAGAACCACTAGGTAGGTGTTCCCTGGCTTCAAGGAGGCTCTGCACTAAAGGAAGCTGTGTGAAGACTGTAGGAGACTTTGTGGGCCCCAGGCTTCTGAGTTTACCAGGACCAGGGCAGGCCACAGTGCTGTGCTAGGGTTATTAAGGTTTACTGTCTTCATTATTCTTAACTTTCTTCATGTTTTTAAAATCTTTCCCTCCCCAATGCTTCTCCTTCCTTCCTTCCTTCCTTCCTTCCTTCCTTCCTTCCTTCCTTCCTTTCTTCCCATCTCCTTTTGAAACCTTTCCTTTGCATTTTCAGAAGTATGAAAACTATGAAACTCCCCAGACTTAATCTGATCCTATGCTTTGGTCAAGTTCACACACATCTGGCTCTTCAGAGGTGTCTCCTCTATCCCCTCAGACTGGTGTTTAAGGTAGCCTCCTCAGACTTAGATTATATCCCATCCACTGGTGTTTAAGGTAGTCTCTAAGACTTCTCAGTCAAAGACCAAACCCTACCAATGGTGAACAAGGACCCCTGCCTTTCGAGCCATGTGTCCATCCCCCCCTGTGTAAATTCTGGCCTCCTCATGACAGGACCACGGGTGCCTTTCACTGCTGTGTTCACTGCCTGAAGTGTCCTATCTTCAGAAAGCTGCCTCCTTTTTCTCTTCTGTTGTCTTTAGCTCTTTGCTAAACTGCTTTTTCCTTAAGATCGTCTCCAGTCACCTTAACTGGTTTTGTTGTTGTTGTTCTTATTTTAAACCAACTTCACTTCCAGAACTCTCCTCCGCAACCCCTGTCCAGTCCACATTCCTTTTTCAAAAGAACCTGTCACCACCTGCCACCCACCATGTTTCTTTTATTTACTTGTCTACAGTCTGTCCTATTTGAACTAGAAATTAATCTGGATTTTTTTTATTCTGTTTTTTAGTCTATTTTAGTCCATTTTATTCAGTGTGGATTTTCCATCACTAGAGCACGCAATAGTCACAAAAAAAAATTCTTACATGGAAAAATGTTAAGAAGTCCAAAAATACACTTTGACGTGTGTCAGAATGAGTACAAATGTGCTCAGCCACGAAGGCATGCTTAACTAGATAGTGAACGCGTGTTTCCAGAAAGTCACCCGAGAATAAACTATTCCAGTAACAATGAAGGACAAAATTCTACATTCGACTGTCTCTGCTAATGGGAAAATGCTTTCCTGTGAGGTGATTAAGTGCCCCCGAACTTGTGCTGAATATGTTTCTTTCCCCATTAAGATATAGAAAGGCTGTCAGTCTGAAGTCATTTTTTAGCAAAACAAACAAAATTAGCAAACTTTCAATAACCAATCTAATTTTATATTCCCCTTCAAGTAGCCTGGTTCCACCAACGGGTTATATCCTCAGCCCCAATATAATTTTCTAAATGAAAACTTGATGTGTAAGTGCTTATACAAGGCCCAAGAGTGTGGAGAGTGTCGTCTCTGTAGTTTTAAAAGTGTTTGAAGTCAGGAAAATCTAAGATATAGAGATTAAAATTAAAAACAAAAGAGTCTGTATCGTGTGCTGGTATGTATATGTGAGTGTAAGTACTGGGTATATGTGCACCTGAGTGTGAGTACAGGGGTGTATGCACATGAGTGTGAGTACAGGGTATGTGCACCTGAGTGTGAGTACTGGGTATATGTGCACCTGAGTGTGAGTATAGGGGTATGTGCACCTGAGTGTGAGTACTGGGTATGTGCACATGAGTGTGAGTACAGGTATGTGCACCTGAGTGTGAGTACAGGGGTGTATGCACCTGAGTGTGAGTACTGGGTATATGTGCACATGAGTGTGATTACTGGGTATATGTGCACCTGAGTGTGAGTACAGGGGTATGTGCACCTGAGTGTGAGTACGGTTTGTGCACGAGTGTGAGTACGGTTTTGTGCACCTGAGTGTGAGTACAGGGTTATGTGCGCCTGAGTGTGAGTACAGGGGTATGTGCACCTGAGTGTGAGTACAGGGATATGTGCACATAAGTGTGATACAGGTTTGTGCACATGAGTGTGAGTACAGGGTATGTGCACCTGAGTGTGAGTGCTGGGGGCGTATGTACTGTCCCTTGCACGCACCGAGCATGATAGTGACAGCACTGTAGAGTTCAGCAGCCCTCAGCCAGGCAAACTGTTGAGGCTATGTTTGGTTACAAAACTTTTAAAAAATGTTTATGTGTTTTTTCCTGCATGTATGTTTATGTAGCACATGCATGCAGAGCCCATGTGGGACAGAAGAGAATTTACCTACCCTGGGACTGAGATTACAGTCAAGTGTGAACTGGTGTGAACGAAATCTCTCCAAGAGCAGTCAGTGCTCTTACCCACTGAGCCACCTCTCCAGCCCAGGGCGAAAGGGTTTTCATAAATCGTTTCTTACTAATGTTAAAGAACTCATATTTGACATGGCTTTGATGTTTCTAATTCATGTTCAAGGCTGTGTCTAGCACAAGGCTTCCATTGCTGGCTTGGGAATCATAGTGCTCTTGATTCATTTCAGAGGAGACTAAAAATTGTCTGATTCCTTTTCTACAAAATAAATACAAAGAAGGCTTTGGTCCTGTTCCCAATAAACTGTTGGGACATCTTTCTTCAAGTCTCTCTAGAGTGAAGGCTGGGAAGTCACTCACCACACGCTGGCTTCAGATCGCTGGATGGGGGCCGTGGCAGTATGCATGGCTGACGGTGACATGTGAGTTATACATTCTGCGTAATACCCCAAGACATGAACATGTGAAACTCAATGCCCCCAAAGTAGACAGCTTTTGGAGTTTTGGTTGCTTTGGTTTGGCTTTGTGTTCTAAGAAATTTCAAAGCTTCTGGGGAGGAGATGCCTTTCTTGTTAAGAATAGGAAACCTTTCTGGATTCAGCAGTATCTCTACACATAACAGTAAAGCAACGAGGGACAGGCTTTAGTTTTCCTTCAGTGCCATGGATGAACTATTAAAGTCTGTGGCTTTGGGTACCATCTCATGGCTGTAAAATATGTGTGGTATTGCCCTGGTACTAACTCGCCTCCAAGAGCTTCCATAAATAAACAAACACATGATGAAAAGGCACAGCGAGGGCACCAACACCAATTCTCAGCAGTAATACTCAAAGTGCGGGCAGCTGATATTGACGGTCACACACTACCGATCGCGCAGGCTTTCCTACTGGCTTCCTAGCTTGCTCCTCTAAACTGTGATTTTTTCCCCCCTCCCAACTCATACTATGTTTAGACTCACCGGCGCTTCTTCATTGTTTAGAATTTATAAATGCCTCCAGCATAGATGTCTGCATCAGAACGTTCCAGACTAGATCTGCTTTCTCCGATCTAATCTCCTTTGCTAATACTCCTCTCCGGTGTGTTGTTTGAAGATAAAGTATCACAGAGTTGGGGCTGGCCTTGGTCTCTCAGTCCTGAGCCTCAGTTCCTGAGTGTTGCCATTACATGCCCAGGTCCCCACACTGCCTACAGTTCTTATTTACAAATCGGATCTTCCCTGACCTTTCAGCATTAGTAAAGCACATCTTAACAAGGAAGGTGCGGGAAGGTCTCTACTGTTCTCACTGCTGTGACAGAGACCTGACAGAATCAATGTAGGGAGGGCTTGTTTTGGCTCACAGTTCTAAGGTGGTACAGTCCACCATGGTGGTAGGGTCCACCACGGCAGGGAGGGAGTGTGGGCTCGGCTGCAGAAGTTGGGGCTGCTGGTCACATTGCACCAACATTGCAGAGAGATGCGCTGCCTGATGCCCGTCATTTTACTGTCTTTGTTTTGTTCAGGATCTCCTACTTAATAATTCCTTCCTCATCCAGGGTGAGTCACCAGTTAAATCTCTTTGGAAATGCTATACCCAAAGACTGGTTTCATGTGATTCTAAATTGTCAGGTTGACAATGAAGATGAACTGGCACAAAATATGGACCTGAGTGTCCTACCTATTTCTTGGTCACAACCCCTGGACAACTATGTCACAGTGTTCTCTCTGACATTTTCATTATGGCTTTTGAAACAGGGCAACATTGTACCTCAAAGACAGCTTCCAAGTCCTAGTCTCAGAGATTGTTTGGGGGCAGGGCACTTTCTTCCCTCACTTCCAGTGAGGGACCCTCTTATGTGAAAGTCCAGATGACATTGTCTGATAAACCTGTGTCTGGCTCACTGCGTGAGACAGTACCCACCCTTCTCACCTCACATTCTGCTTGTTCCTGCTCTGTGTGACTCCCGTCTGGTGCTGAGAACACCTGTACAAAAAGAATCGTGCTGCTTGTGATGTCACCCTTTCGTGTGTCCTTTATGTTTGGAAGGGTGCAAAGAAGAGGCACACCCAGGTCACTCCCCAGTAAGAGGAATGTATCGCTGTGCTCTGCAGGGAGTCAGAGAAAAAGCAAATGACACTCCAAGTGAACAAAGTCTTCCCTGGGACAGCAAGGGGCTCCGACCTGCCACACTCAGAGGCTTCAGTCACCTGCTTAGGGAGTTGTCCTTGTCTGCCTCCTTGGAGGACATGCCAGCAGATGCTCCTGCTTCTGGTTTGCTGAGATCCTGGTGACATAGCAGCCTCCAATCCCTGCTTCTCAGCTCCATCCATGCCATCTACAAATTCACTTTCCTGGAGCTCCCCCTTTAAAGTATAGAAGGTGAACTTCAATGACCTGGCCACCGAGTAGCGTATCATAGGACACCTGTGTTGAGCAGAGCTCATGGCTCTGACCACCCGAAGCAAGACATATGGTATATTCATTTAAAGAAAAATGAAGCTATTTTACTTGAATGGGCCATAAGTATATTAGGTAATCAGAACTCCTCCTAGACCTATTTTGTGCCGTTCATCTTTATTGTCAACCTGACAATTTAGAGTCACATGAACCATCTTTAGGTATAGCATTTCCAAAGAGGTTTAACTGGTGACTCACCCTGGATGAGGAAGGAACCATTAGGTAGGAGATCCTGAACAAAACGAAGACAGTAAAATAGACCTAGAATGATTTTATTTACACACTGTGTTCTGCTCCTACTTGACTTTAAGTCCTGGAGGAATGATCTTTCTCTGAGTCCTCCACAGAGAGTGGGGTAGTGCTGTTACAGGGTAGAAGAAGTCCAATAAAAATACATCACTATGTAACTAGATCATACACTCCATATAGATCCATCCCACCTGGCAAAGTACTGTGAATTATTATCTGGTATTGGTTTCCTCAAAGGAGGATTACCAATGTTCTTAGTAACACTCTCGTTCAGATAGTTTCAGTCTTCGACTGTTGTTACAGGCAGGCACATTCAAGGCCAGAGTCGGGCAGAAGCACAGGCGGGGTCATCTGTCAGTGTCCTTCTCTCTGCACTGTAGACTGTGTTATACACTCTTTAAATAAGGTTTCAGTAAAGCCTGAGGACCCTCTGTGTATAAGAGATCCTGGAGTAATTATCAGGTGATGTTTTAAGCACTGCACATAAAGTTCAGAGGATGCGAAGACTGGAGACAGGTTTATAAGAAGACCCCGTGACTGGGTTTCTAGTCTAGCTGACTTGGCAGCCATCCAGCTGCGTCATGTGAAGGCATAGGTGGCATTTAAGAAAATGAGACTCACTAGCACATCCTCTATTCTATTTTTCTCTGAGCAGTGTGTTGTTTCCTCATATCTTCTAGCTTGTATGTCTGGCAAAGGTCCTCTACTTACAAACCACAAAACACATCTGCTTTTATTGTCCTAAATACAATGTTGCTTTCCGAAACGTTTTCTAGTTTAAGGAGGCTCTTCCTCAGCCTGGTTCACCAAGTTTCAAGTGTCTGTTTGGTAAGATTTCTTTCTCTAGCACAAATTATCCAGAGGTAAACTTTGCCTCACATGGGTCAACATGAGCACAGCTCCATCAGGAATAACTCCTGAAGAAACACCATGAAGATAAGCTCATGAAAGCACAAAACACTTAGGGAAAAATCTTATTCTATTTTAAAATCACTGATCACCTCAATGTGTGGACACACACACACACACACACACACACACAGAGAGAGAGAGAGAGAGAGAGAGAGGAGAGAGAGGAGAGGAGGGAGAGAGAGAGAGAGAGAGAGAGAGAGAGAGAGAGAGAGAGACTTATTCTATCAGATATTTAGATTGGTTTCCATTATAGTCAAAGTTGCTTGAACTAAAAGAATGAGAGAGATGAATGCTTCACACCGTATTCCCCTATTCACACACTATTCACACCCTGTTCACACACTAGTCACACTGTTCACACCCTGTTCATACACTGTGTCACATACTATTCACACTAGAGAAAATGTTTATGGCTGGACAAAACAACACTAACCCACATTTAAATTTGAAGCATTCCAAAACCCTATACAGGGTTTCTCTGTGTAGCCCTGGCTGTCCTGGAACTCACTCTGTAGACCAGGCTGGCCTCAAACTCAGAAATCCACCTGCCTCTGCCTCCCAAGTGCTGGGATTAAAGGCATAAATTTTTTCAAAGTGACTTTGTTTCTACATAAAAGCCACCAGTTTTTAGAAAAACTGTTTATTAAAGATTAATAAATTATGAGTCTCTCTCCTCTTTTCTCTCTCTCCTTCTCTTCTCTCTCTCTCTCTCTCTCTCTCTGTATATGAGTGCAGGTATCCTTGATATCCAAAAGATGCACTATATCCCTAGAGCTGGCGTTAAAGGTGGTTGTGAGGTGCCTGCCATAGGTGCTGGAAACTGAACTTGGGTTAAGTGTACTAGAGCAGCTAGTGCACTTAACCACTGAGCCATCCCTCCAGCCTGTAATCCACCAGCTTTCCTTCTGAATTGACTTCAGAAAGTATGAATAGAAAGTTTCCCTATAGAGTGTTTCATTACCCATGGGACTGTCGGCCTCAGTCGAGTAAGTACTTGGTGCCATGCACAGTCTGTGCCCATCACTTGCCCTCCCTGTGCTAAGCAAGACTCTGTTGCAAAGCCTTTGGGCCATTAACAGAGACAAACATCTTCACCCCAAACTTTACACACATCATGAAAATGCAAATAGTCTTAATGGCTTAAATGGCATTCTGTGTTTAACTACCAATGCTCACCTATTATTTGCAGATTCAACCCTGTCACTGTGAGCATCCTCTAACACCCTCAGCCGTCAGAGACAATTCAAGGATCTCAATCTCACACACCATCTGGGCCTTGCTTCTGTAGGGACCCATGGGAGCTGCCAGCTTGCTTAAAGCCAGAGCCATCCTTGGCGCAGCAAATTACTCTAAAACAACTCTCCTCTGTGTTTACTTGGGAACGAGGACTCACAGCACCGTGTTAAACAGCACAGTTTGCTTTTATTTTAGGGGATGATTTTCTCTCTTAGAGAATCTATCCTTTGTGATATGGAAGTGGAGCTTCACAGTGCAGCACCAGTTACTTTACACGGTATGACGGAGAAGGCAGAACTGACAGCCCAGGCTGCTTCTCACTCAGAGAGTCAGTGTGGGAAGATTCAAGAGCTTTGATGACCTCATTTCCAGTTCGTTCGCTGATAGGGAAATTTCCCTTCAAGTGTGAGCAGTTTCAGAAGTTAGGTGCCCTGTACAAAAGAGTGAGCCACGCATACCCTCTGCGGGTTTGGAGTTCCCAAGATCCTGTGCTGTTACATTTCCTCGTCTTCTTGACTATAACTGTCACCCCAAATGGACAATATTCACACTAGTGTTTTTTTTTTTTTTTTTTTTTTTTTTTTTTTTTTTTTTTTTTTAGACATTAGAGCCAGGCGGTGGTGTCGCACGCCTTTAATCCCAGCACTTGGGAGGCAGAGGCAGGTGGATTTCTGAGTTTGAGGCCAGCCTGGTCTACAGAGTGAGTTCCAGGACAGCCAGGGCTACACAGAGAAACCCTGTCTCAAAAAAACTGAAAAAAAAAAGAAAAGAAAAAGAAAAAAAAAAAAACAAAAAACAAAAAAAGACATTAGATATTTAAATTATTTATGGTAATTTATAACTGTAATTCAATGATAGATTCTAAGAGGGAGATGTCCATTTTAAAGACCAGTCCTAATGAGATGCAAAAGTCACAGATACACACCCACAGCAAACTCCTTTTGACACCAATAGTCTCCTGTGTGGACTGGTATCTCCCAGAGGTAGAAACTTGGTTCCTCCACTCTTGCAGCATTGTTATAGCCCAGGATAGACCAAAAAAGACCAAACCTTTGTCCTCAGCCTTTGTAAACCACCTCAAGACCGGACCTTTGTCCTACTGTGCTTCCACTTCATTTAACTCCATGGGAGGACTTACCGTCACATAGTTTTGCTCTTAGAACAGGGTTTATGTAGCCCAGGATAGCCTACTCGTCGTGGGTTGAACCCAGAACCTCCTGTACACCGGGCAAGCACTCTACCAAGAGAGCGACATTTCCAGCCACAAAGGGTCATATTTTGTTCATCATTCATTGAATTCATTTATACATTCAACAAATATCAATAGAACACCTACTGTGTGTATCAGTCTATAGAGGATCTAGCAATAACATTTTTAAAAAATTTAAAACAATAAAAATAAAATAAAAAACAAAGCTTATCAGCTAGGTGATTGCCCACTGTTGCTTTTCTGACTTGCTTGACCATATGTTTTCCACACCAGGACATCTCTGTGCCCTATGTGTTTATTCCCTGACACACAATCCAGCCTTGTTTAGTGCCTGGTGGTCAGTACATGGCTATAACATTGAGTCAGCATTTAGTGGAGATGTCCGTTTGGCTATAGAGTGTCTCCCAAGGGTGTATAGGCTGGAAACTGACTCCCTAGTATGGTGGGATTGATGTAGTTAGTGAACATTTAAAGAGAGGTGTAGCTAGCACGAGACAATTAGGTGATGCAGATGTTCTGCTGGTCTCTGGGAATGAGTTCTCTCACAAATACAAGTGTGCTATCATCAGGGTCACCCCACAGACATGACCCCTTCTACACATAGCTAGAGGGATCCTCACCAGAGGCCAGAGAAGATAAGGCCACTTGTTGTAGCTCAGCTTTCGATCTATGAAGCTCAGTGAGCCCCTTTATTTATAAGTTTACCCACCATAAACATTCTGTCATGGTAGCAGATAACAGAGTGTCATGTTCCTAAAGTCAGGAGGGCATTGTTGGAGACCCGTTCAAGGGTAACGTGGGTCCTGAAAGAACTCTGACAGCGAATTGGGTATGAGGAGCAGAAGGCCTGCAGTGTGGTCTGCTTAGCACAGAGAGAGCATGTCTATGATGTGCTCAGGATATTGGCCGAGCAGAGACAGAGATTTCCAAAGACCTAGAGAGTCATCAAAGAGGGACCTGAACGTCCTCATTCAAGAGCTAAGTGTGTGAAACCGTGAAAGCTGGCCCAAAGCCAATGTGCCGACGGTAAGTAGGTGGGTCACACAGAGAGAGGCAAACATTCTTTAAGTGATGGGAATCTGTTAGAACTACATCTTTCGGCTAGAGATAGAGGTAAAGGAAGGGCTGGGGTAGAGATGAAAAATGGATAAGACAGCTTCCCTAAAACACGAAGAATAGAAGCCTAGTGATGACAAACAAAACGTGGGCGGAGGCGAAGAGGCTCTGTAGTGGGGCTTCTGGCCATGACACAGGCAAGGGATGGTACACAGCTCTCGGGGACTTTCTTTTGTTTTGATATAGGGTCTCACCCCATAGCTACACAGGCTGCTGAGGGAGGAAAACCATCAACACCCTTACCCAGATGTGAACCCCAAGAGGTACAATAACATCTGGTCTACCAAGAAATGCTTACGGGTGTAATAGTGTAATAGTGACTTTCAGGTTTGATTTTTAGACCTGTTTCACAGGAAGACGCACACACTCAGGACGGCAAATCTGGCTTAGAACCCAAGGCTGGTTAATTCACAGAGCACAGGGATCAACCTGCTACTGTTGTTTTGCTAAATAGTTGTAGAATCAAACTGCCTTCTAAACTGTAGATTAGGGCAGCTTTGAACTCATTAGAGAAGCTTCTTTGTGTATGTAGCAGATGGGCCAAGTGCAGAGACTGCGTCTCTTTGGAAGGCTCAGGCACAGTGAGACACCCGTATCACAGCACACCAAGGCTCAGAGAACGTCTCCTGAGAGAGCACAGAAAGACTGTTAGAGCCAGAAGCCAGGAGGACTCAGTATGACTGTCTTCTGGACGCGGCAGGATCGTCATGTCCAGGAACTCACAGTAGCTGTGGCTGCCCGCACAGATCAAGCTAGTCAACATTCCAGCAAGCATGGGGGAGGGGCTTGTGGCCCTCCCACATGCCTACTTGAGGAACATTGACAGTGAGTGGCTGCTCATAGCGGAAGATCAGGTTTTGTTAATGGTGTGCTCCCCCCACCCCCATACACCAATCCTGCACCAGTGGATGGTCCACACCGTGTGTACTTGGCAGCACAAATTGGACTCAGTGAGTTAAAGCATGAAGTTTGGGGGAGAAAGTGGGAGGTGGAGTTAGAGGAAAGAATGGGGGAGGGGGAGGCTCGTGTGATCAAAATACATTTTATGCATGTATGAAACTCTCAAAGAAACAATTTAAAATTATATATTCGAAAACCTAAGCCTTCAGTATAGCTTAGATGTTTTCTAATAAGACACAGATTTAGCACTGTATGTTACGGCACGAAACAGACCCGAGAGCTTCCTAGTATATTCCTAGTACACGACCGAGTATCAGTATTTACAACCGTCACACAGCTACTTAGGATTGTGGTCTGAAGATATGACTTTTTCCAATGCATTGTTAAGTAAAAGCAGATTCCCAAATTCTATGATCCTATTTTTTGTAATAGATGAATATTTGCATATGTACAGAGGAAATGTTAGAAGGCTGTGCCTTGGACGACAGATGATAAACTGTATGAAATGAAAACTCCTGGTCTGGGGAGGTGACTCAGTGGTTGAGAGTGTCTGCTGTGCAAACATCAGGACCCGTGTTCAAACATCCAGCACCCACATAAAAAGTTGGGCATGACTTCATTTGTCCTGAGGCAGCAGGGACAGAGGCTCTCTGGATTGATAGCCTAACTCGAATGGTGACCTTCCAGTTCAGTTAGAGACACCCTGTCTCAACACAGTGAGACAGAGCAGGAGCGAGGAAGACATCTCAAAAAACTGCTCTGGCTTTTACATGTGTACATACGGCATAGTCGTGAGCGTGCACATACACACACACACAGATATACACACATAAATACATACACTCACACACACATAGATACACACATTCACATACAGATGCATACACACATAGATACACAAACATATACTCTCACACACAGGCACACACAGGTACACATCCACATGCATATGCACATACACACACATGCACACACACACACACTCACACATGCACATACATGCATGCACACAGACACTGCACATACTTGCATGCACATAGACACTGCACATATGTGCATGTACACAGACACACATCCATACACACTAAGGTAGAAAAACTGCTTATGCTTAGACTTAGACTTAATTTCTTTTTATGTTTGTGACAATGTAACCCTGCATGGCTTCTAAAATTAGAAATAAAGAGCAAAGGGAACAGAGAGTGAACAAGTCCAAGGAGGCTCTTTTCTTTCTTCAGTTTTTCTTTTATTCCTAGAGTGATTAGGGATAAAATTCTTAAGGAATACTTGGCTTGCTCTTTCAAATAATAGCTATTCACTAAGCACCTACTTGGAGCAGATCCTGTTACCTCAAGGTGTGCTGGTGAGCAGAGCAGATGTGGTCTCTGCTAGAGCAGAGCCTGGAGCGGAGGAGCAGAGCCATCTCAGCCCTTGGCCATCTAGGAGCCTGGCTTCGGTTCTCGCTTTGATGACACTACCAAGTAAAGTGCCCAGCAACTGAGGGTCTGCCCACCACGGGTCTGGGCTCCCATAGGTTGTCCTTTAAATTGTCACAGTTCTCCTATTGACGTTCTCTCTCCCCTTGAATCTAGCAGTGCAGTAAGGACTTTCTCAATTGCCTTCTACAAATAAATGTTTATCCATTTGAAGGAGCAATTTTTGTAGCGCATGTTAGCAGTACAGCCGGTAGATGCAGAGAAGGTTAAAGGCCCATTGTGTGGGTGTTGTGGTGACTCAATCCCAGGACCCCTCCCTCACCTTGTTCTTCAGTCGTGTGCCGTTCCAGCCCTCACCTCTGTGCCTGTGCTGATGTACATCTGAATGCAGATGATAGCTGGCCATCGGTGACGTCATTTTGACCATCAACCTGACTGGCTTAACAATCAGGCGGGTCATTCGTGAGGAACACCATTGGGATGTCTGTGAGGATACGAATATTTCCAGAGAGGGTTAAACGAGAAGACTTGCCTGAATGTTGGCAGCATCGTCCCACGGGCAGAGCCCCAGGCAGGCTAAGATAATAGAAGGAAGAAAGCCAGCAGAGTACCAGCATCCACGTCTCTCTGCAGCCGGATGTGAGCAAGTAGCCCCACGCTCCCACCACCATGCCTCCTTCGCTGGGGTGGACTGTGTCCCCTCACGATGTGAACCCAAAGAAGCTTCTCCTCCCAAAATTGCCTCTTGTGAGGTATTTGGTCACACTGATTTTCAAAAGCTGCAAATGATTAGATATCCTCAGTTAATTGACGATCTCCACCCATCGTATTCCCCCAGAGACCTCCAGGAAAAGGGGGGCTTCTGGCCATTCATGCAACACATTCATTGCGCACGCTCTTATCTTGGGTTGAACTGAGGGACAAAGAGCAAGCAGGCAACACTGTACTAGAAAATCAGACAATCATGTTCATGCAAATGGTTCCAGTCTTCCCAGTCTGAGCTTCAGAATACCAAGGCTACAGAGCACAAGTACTTCGCACTGCGACTGAGACAAAGTGAGTTTGTTTTCCGTATTCCTCGTGTGGGGGGGTCGTCTCTGTACCTGAGTGTGAGGGTATTCACGTCTGTGTGCACATGTGCACACATGAAGAAGCCAGAGTCAGATGTCTTTCTCTACTGCTGCGTACTCTATCGCCTTGAAACATGGTTTCTCACTGAACCCAAACCTCCGCATTTCGGCTAGGCTGTCTAGGCAGCAGGCTTCAGGATCTACTTGTCTCGCCCAAAGTACTGGAGTTACAGATACAGGCAGCCATATTTGTCTTAGTATGTGGACGCTGGGGACTCAAACTCACGCTTACCCTCTGAGCCGTCTCTCTGGTCCCCACTGAGTCTCTCTCCAGTCTCTGATTTAATTTGATTTTTTAAAAACAAATGTTATATTTGTTCTAGATTTACACGAAAGTCGTGGAAACCGGTTCAAGGGTGTAGCTCGTGGAGACTGCTTGATTCTTGAGCAGGAGGCCCTGGGTTCAATTCCCACACACTACAGGGAAAACAACAATAGAAACGACTCCGTTCGGTAATCTTTGAACGTGTTCGGCGTTGAGCACGTGACTTAACCTGCTTAGCTCTCAATGTCCTTATCTGTGACATGAGATCTACGGAGCTGTTTTATGGGTTTGTCGCAGTAACTGTTTGAAACCTTCATTCTTGTTGCGCAACAAATGTCAGCCTTGCCCTCAGCAGTGTGACTGGGTTTCTTTAAAGACTGCTTGTCATTCCTGGATGGAGGGCCAGTCATTTATGACTTCACAGCCTCTGTGTCATCTGTCCAAGAGTCTCTTGGGCAGTGGCCACACCCCTACAGAACCCAGATTACTTAAGAGTTGTGTCTCAATTAGAAAAGGAAAGTTCTTATTCTAGGAATTACTATGTCACTGTGAAATTGTAGCCATTTCAAAGAGAGCTGACACACTTAGGAGGCTGGGAGGAACTAGAACCAAATGCTTCATATCCTCCGGCGTGTTTGCTCCCGGGCCAGCTGAATTCACCTAGAAACGAGTAGAATCAAATTTTGACTCGATGATGTGAGAAGAGTCAGCCCTCAGACCGGAGCAAAAGAAGATTTTCAAGACCCTGTCTCCTGTGATGCTTCACGCTGAGCTGAAAAATGAGCACAGACATATATACCTTTTTTCTTTTTTTTTTTTTTTTGCTAAAACAAAAACCTACATCTCTTCGACTTTTATTTGTAGATGACCTTCTTAGTTTTGAAAATTACTTAGAATCATTATTATGGAAAACTGCTCATTATTATTTAAGATAATATTTTGGTGGATCTTAGCAGTGTATCAAGAACCACGCCAAAGGGTTCGCGTGGTATTTTCAAATCAGCCTCATCATGTTCTTTCAGCAGATGGCCTTGTTTATGGGCCTGTTTCCAGAACCTGTGTCTTTAGGCCCTACAGTGACTGTTAATGAGGCTTTAACTTCTCTGGGGCCGACCATGGGTAGGAATATCTTTGCTGGGTTTCGGCATGCTTGTGTAGACAATCAGGAATCAGGCAGATGTGGACCCCCACCCTCGCAGAGCAGAGCAGAGGTGAGATAACCCAGGATCATAATAGAATCTGATGAGATTATAAAAGTCTGGAGTCTCAAGGCAGTCAGGTCAAAGTGTGGTTTGATGGCACCAGTGTGACAGCCGACGTTCACCATGAGAAATGTGGGTTGTTGTCAATGTATACCACTTAATCCACAAACCTATAGTCCTTCCCACAAACCTATGTCTCCTTCCCATCCCCACACTTTACCCTCCCCCTCCCTCCTCCTCACCTCTGATTGACCCCTTTTTGTTTTACACCTAAATTAAGGGTATAGCTTCTTCTTCATTAGAATTCAAATTCCCACCTCTTTGTTTTTAACTGGAATCCGGGAGCTTCCTCAGATCAGAAGGTACTTTCACCAACCAGAAACAAACTAACCAGAAACTGAGTTCAAACACTTAGTGAGCCTTTAAACGATGATGATGAATTCTTATTAAACAATACAGACGTAGGCCAAATGAATCAGAGGTAAGTATATCACATTCCCTGAGACCATTTGAACTCTTGAACTCTAAGAAGTATTTTCTATTAAAGCAGTTCACTTTTTTTTTTTTTTTGCAGCCCAATATTGGAAAAATAATTTAAAATATATTCTGAAACGCCACATCCCAGGAGATTTACCCATGTCCCAAGAGGTCTATCCATCCTCCAATTTGTTAGAATGGGTGTCTTATTTCCATACCTAAATTTATGCAGTTTGGGGCTTCACCTAAAAGGGGCGGGGCGGGGGGGGAGGGGAAGCAGACTTCCTTGCAAAAACAAGCAAGCAAACAAAGGAATTCCCCCACCTCCACTCCACTGCCCTGCACTTTAAAACTAGATAAAGAAGTCACCTAACTGAAACTCCAAAACAAATGTGGCCTTGGATTTGAGAATCAGTCTGAAGGTTTTGGGTTGGCTTGTAGGACCCCCAAGGCCACACACAGCATATGGAGTACCTTGTCTGTCCCAGGTACTGTAAAGACTTCTATCCTGTTAATTTGATCCTTTGAAGGTGCAAAGAATTAAAAATAACCACCCGATCATCTATTCCAGGTTTGCTTAAAAGCGAATGATGTGAAAAATAGGTAAACAGATGAAGGGCTCCTTGTCTGGCTAATGGGGAACTCTTGGAGGAGCTCTGGAGAACAGCTCCAGGGAGCTAGCCTCCGCCCCCTCCCGTGACGTCACAGGAGCCCGTGGCTCCGTGCCACGCCCATGACTCAGCTCTGGCCTCCGCTTTTTCCCCCCACCTGCTTATTTTCTAATTACTACCACTGACTCCCGCTCACTTTCTCTCTGTCTTGTGGCTTTGCTTACTCATGGCTTCTGTTTCCTGTCTTCCTTCCCTCCACTTCTGCATTTACCCAGGGTTGACCCTCCCAGGATGTTTCCCTACGCAAACTCTGCAAGACAGAAGAAAGTGCTACAAACCAGCCCCAGAGACTTCAGGTCCCATGCACTCACTCCCTGTCTAATTGGCAGTCTCAACAACAGCAAGGACATAGCAACACACCTCTAGGGAGCGTCTCAACGAGCCACTGTGGTGCTTTTCACGGGGAGCCACAACTGCCCTAACCAAAGAAACTTAGCCTGAAGACTGACTGCACGGCTTTTGTTACTCAGTTTTGAAACTAAACGAAGCCTGGTGTTAGCGTATACTGACTGTGCTTATGGTCAAGGTTGTCGTACTGGTGGTCCTCATCACTGCAGATCCTACCTAATAAGGAAAAGTCTAAAGCTTGCCTAGTAAAGACTTCCAAAAGTGAGCCGCTTTGGCGGAATTGTCTTTGTTAAGAGAGTGGATCAGTATATGCATTGAAGGAAGATTGGTGACTTTAGAAAAAGTAGAGTAGGAAGGGATCATAAACTATGTCCATAGTTTCCCACCTCGGGATGCTGTAGGGAAGTGGGAAGGCAGAAACAGGACTAGGATCAAGACCACAAAACCAGCTACTCACGCAGAACCCGGGTTTTCCGGGTTGGACTTCCTATGTGCACAGGTATGTTTTTTTTTTTGCTCGTAGAAGATCCCATAGTATAACAAAGAGTTTGAAACTCTCATCAGAGAATCTCCAATCCCAGCTCCAAGGGCTTTCTTGTTCTGTCAATATGCTTTCATTATTTCCTTAAACAATTTGAGTGACAGAAGCTCTGTCATAGGTTTGATGTGTGGGTATAAAGAAATGCAGCGGGCCGCTTATCAGGACGAACGCTTGTGTTAACTCCTGTCAAAAGCTAAGCATGTCCAGTCAGGCATTAATTCTTCGTGACTGACTGAGAGGGTTAACTTCCATCACACCCATAAGTAAAGCTGCCGACTGTGGGCTGCTCACAGTGCTTAGAAGAGGAACATTTATAAGTGATTTGTCATATGGATATTCATATCTATTACAGACATTGATTTTGTTGTAAAAATCCAATGTTTTGAGCTTTTTTTTTTTTTTGGCCGTGCAATCAAGGGATTAGGGAGAAGATAAGGAGGAGACATTACATCATAGGCTGTTCACACATATTATCTATATGTAATTTAGTTGTGATTATAATTATAATTCCCTAAAAACCATTCATGCCTTTTCAAATATGAGGTATTATCATTTTTTATAATTATTAATCACTCCAAGATTCTCTGTGCTCTTTCTTAAGAGCATCTGAAAACACTAATTTTATCTGATTGATAAGGTTTTCCTCTCAGATTCTTTCCAACAATGAAGTCATCATGTGAAACCCAGCTCCATAGATATCAAACCGCAGACATGACTAAACGTTTCTTGCTGTTCACCCGAGTCTGTTGGTAATTCTGACTGATGTCACACTAACAAGAACAAAGTATGGCAGAAATAGTTTGTTTTGCCTTCCCTTTCCAGAGGGATACAATGTGTCACAGGGAGAGAGACATAGCAGCAGACATCCAGGAGCGAAGTCTTAATGGCAGAAGCAGGAGGCCCCCATCTACAGTCAGAAAGTAGAGTTTGAATGGGAAAAGAGACCCAGTTATAAAGTTAAGGCCTGCCACCAGCGACCACTTCCTTCACCTTCTAAAAGTTCCACAACCTTCTCAAACTGGGAAGGTCCCCAGCTAGGAGCAAGTATTCAAATATATGCGCCTACAGGTGATGTAATTTCATCTTCAAACTACACCAACCAATTCTTGAGGATTCAAAATTCAACGACTTGCTTAAATTCTGTATCATTTTAAGTATTATACCTATTTAAGGTACCTATTTAGTAGATGAGGAAATCAGACACAGAGAAGGTATACAGAATCACACCAGAGCTAAGGCTGGGGCCATGAAAACACAGCTCTGACAGAGTCACACCAGAGCTAAGGCTGGGTCATGAAAACACAGATCTGACAGAGTCACACCAGAGCTAGGACTGGGGCCATGCAACACAGATCTGACAGAGTCACACCAGAGCTAAGGCTGGACCATGAAAACACAGATCTGACAGAGTCACACCAGAGCTAAGGCTGGGCCATGAAAACACAGATCTGACAGAGTCACACCAGAGCTAAGGCTGGGCCATGAAAACATAGATCTGTTGAGTAAATCCGTCTGCTTTACATCAGGACCAGCAGGCTAACCATGCACACTAGTGACCAGCAATATGTACTAGGGACCAGAAAATTCCACCAGTGACCAGTCAACGGCATCAGTGGAGCAGCCAGGGTCATCAGTGACCAGCCACTTCCACTAGTGGACTAGCAGCTCACACTATTTGGGAACTCATTGAATGGGAAGTATAACTGGACTTCAGAAGAAACACACAGGAGCTGCAGCAGTGGCTCAGCAGTTAAAGCGCTTGTGGCTCCTCCAGAGGACCTGGGTTTGGTTCCCACCACCGATGTGGCAGCTCACAACCATCTGGACTAGAGATGGCCAGACAGTTGGTTACAGATCAGTTCTCTCATGGGTGTGGGAACTCCCGAAGTGTTCATGTGGGTTGAAAGATCTGGTTCTAAGGTAGATGGCTCACACGGTCACACTGGCACTGGCACGTGGCCTTCGTCACCGCCCATAGGAGCTTCTTCATGGACTACTTGAGTGTCTTTACAAGATGTCAGGCAGCTACTTCCTTAGAGCAATCAAGAAACAGTGACAGAAGTCACACAGCAGCAGTTCTGTCTGTGCGTGTCAATCATATACTTCCAAACCCTAGCTTCTGGGGAGTGCAGCACCTGCATTGCTGATCTGAACCATTTGCTGCTTGCACAAATATCAGATGAAAATGATACATAGCTCGTAACTTTTAAACTCTGCAAACAGACGTAAGAAGCGGAAAGACCTGTACCTTTGAAGGCGAGCTTTCCACCATTTTAATTCCAACTGGAGAAGTCTGGAGGGAAAAACTTGTTGGTCAGACATGTACCAGGTGATCATTCCACTGGCCCCCAATTTGGTTGTTCTAACCAGAACCGCTTGCTCAGAACTCAAAGAGATTTTATGAAGTTCTTAGTGCCAATCCCTGAAAGAGGGAGGAACTGTGGAGCAGATGCTAACGACCTACAAAATCAGACACCTGTTTGTCACAGCTGGGCATTGCGCTACTTTCCCCAAACTCTTGGTTCCTTTCACTAAAGCCTACTGTTTTCTCCATCAAGGGCAGCGTCCATCGTGAAGGAGAAGGCCTCTGACGTCTGTTTGTAAAGTTACGAGCTGTGTATCATTCTCATCTGGTATGTGTGCAAGTGGCAAATGGCTGAGGTCACCAATGCAGGTGCTGAATGACATGACATTAAAACGTCACCACAGGTGCCATAGACAGACACAGTCCACAGAGTCCAGAGGGGCTGAGATCTGAGAACATTCACCAGAACCTCAGAATTGGCTATTTGTCTGTCTTCTGTCCACCAAACACCATCCTGTCTGTCTGTCTGCCTGCCTGTCTGTCTGTCTATCATGTTAATCATTTACTCTCTACCTACCTATCATTTCTCTAGCTACCATCTACCTGTAATATTCTAAGAGGACTATAAATACGCACACTAACATATGAGTATATATTTAAATGTGTGTTTGTATATAATATGCATTTACCTATGTGTATAGGTAACACATACACATGCATATTAACATGTGCATACATACATGTGAGGATTTAATACATTCAGAATGGAAGAGCAAGGAGAGGCAGATTCGTTCCTGGTGGGTGTGATAAACCGTTGATGGATTGAACAACTGACCTCAGCCCCTCCTTTTAGCACAGAGGGCTGAACTTGCCGCAGGAGAGTGCAGCTCATTCAGTACTGAGGAAACATGCTGCCAACGATGGATGAGTGAAAACTGAAAAGCATCGGACAACTTTCACCAGTTTGGTGCTGGACATAGTATGCTACATTCCCAAGGAGTGACAGTCTCCGACACCCCAGTAATCCCTTCGATTCTTCACTAAGTCTAGCTCAGGAATATGTCACGTACCATGAAAGTGGATAAAGTAGCAGACCTCACCAAACCCTGGGCAAAGGTCAGCATACACATTTCGCAGATGTTGGAAGGGAGCGAGGCTGGGGTGGGGGGCGTGGCCGGCATACAGACAGACATATCTGACACCTAGAGAGAACCTGGGGTTCTTTTTAGCCTGACTTGAATGGCCTCTTGTAGGAGTCTATACGGTCTGCGGTCCATTTTTGTATGCCTGAGCCTGGGTTAAATAAAGAAAAGAAGATCAGGTTCACAGTTTTGGAGAAGGGGATGGTGAGTGAAATCTAAAAAAATAAATAGGAAGTCGTGACTAGTTCTAAAGTACGGAGAAAGGTTTTTATAGATACAAGAGAAAGCATAAGAGAGAGAGGTGTCTAGAAGAGACCAGGCTGGACCTTACCAGCAGACTGAGCCAGCAGGCCATGAGAGGAGAGAGTGGAAAGGCTAAGAGGCCAGCAGACCAAGAGAGAAGCCATGGACCAAGAGAACAGGGAGCCATGAGAATGACTTAGCCAAAATGTCTGAGTTATATAGGGGCTAGGGGAAGGGACTACCACCCCAGTACCTGGACTGGAGAGTTCAGGGTAAAGGGAAGAATATGCCAGGTACTTAGTGAATGGCAACCAGCATCTACTCTGGCATTAATGAACACCTTAGACCTAACACACGGTACCAGCATCAGCTTGGCTCTCATCGTGCCTGGCCTCACCAGATACAAAGCTCAATCATCCTTTGCCAGGTCCTTTGAAAACACGGGCTCAGAAGTGATGAGGCAACTACACCTCGGGCCTTTCCGTGACCACGTCCCAGGTCCTAAGCGCTTCCTGTAGGTCCACCTTTCAAGGGACCACACCATCTCCCAATGCATGAACACTCGGGATAAACTACAAGCCTAAATATAGCTTTCTCTCAGGGCTAGGAATGTGACTCAGGTGGCTGATTGCCTGCTTTTCGTGCACAAAGCCATCAGTTCAATTTACAGTACTGTGTGTGCTGAATTGCTGGTACACACTGGTAATCCAGCACTCAGGGGTGGAGCTAGAGCATTGGAGGTCCCTGGTCATCCTGGGCTGTGTAGCAAGCTCAAAGCCAGACTGGGCTACAAGAGGACCTGTCTGAAAAAAACAAGAACACACACACATGCAAGCACAGGAAAATTACATGGCTATGTGTAGACATGTATTCCTACATGAGAGTTTGAACTTATTTCTTCTCAGTATGGGCTCAAAGTAGAGTTTCTTTCATAACTTGAAAAGAAAAATAAGTCTGGGAAGAAATAATAATAGTTTATAACGGAGACACCTGGTGGGAGACGCCATGGCCAAGCAGTGACAGTCATATTGCTATAGTTTATGCTCTGACATGGCAGGATATGATGGTCGTTCACTCTTCCGTGGGATTCCTTCCCAAATGTGCACTGCTAGACTGTGGGAAAACAACAGCCAGAGCTCGTGAGGGATGTGCTATGGAACCTGATTCATCTTCTTTATAACCATCAAGGTCATAAAAGTCACAAAAAGACTTAGGAAGGGAGGTGACCAGAAGACTCGGCAGTTAAGTGTCACATGGGCCTGGAAAGCATTGTGGACTGCAGGAGAAACGTTAGCAGCGGAGGGGGTGGGGGGGATTGGTAGAATCAGAGTTTGATAAACGTACTGTGATAATATGAAATGTAAGCATTGGTAGACTGGTACATGAACATGTATAGAGAGATTACTAGGGCCCTATTCCTAATGATAAACAGATAGCATATGTATCCATAGATTTAGAGGTGTCTGAACTAGTCATACTACGATTAACTGTTAAATATAGAGCAAGAGAGATTGTTCAACAGTTAGGAGTACTTGTTACTCTTGCAGAGGAGCCAGGTTCAGTTCCCAGCTCCAACACAGTGGATCCCAACAACCTATAATACCAGTTCCATGGGATCCGGTGTCCTCTTCTCATCTTTGAAGTCTCTAGACACACTCACGGTGCACAGACATGCACTCAGGCAAACACTCATACACATATATCTAAAAGTTTTTAAAATAAACAGATAGAAGATATTTGGTTGTCCATGGGGAGTAAATGCAGATATAATGGAAGTTGCCTCTGAGTAACAGGAATATAATATGGTACCTAGTGTGTGTCAGATGATGCTCTAAAAAGTTTGCACACACACATGTAAAAAAATCACTTAATGCTGGGCGGTGGTGGCGCACGCCTTTAATCCCAGCACTTGGGAGGCAGAGACAGGCGGATTTCTGAGTTCGAGGCCAGCCTGGTCTCCAGAGTGAGTTCCAGGACAGCCAGGACTACACAGAGAAACCCTGTCTTGAAAACCACAAAAAAAAAAAAAAAAATCACTTAATTTCCCCCCAAATCTCATGATACACATCTTGTATATTCATAACTTTCCAACTTTTTGAGATAATTTAAGATTCATGGTAGGTTGCACAGGAATGTACCAAGGTCATGTGTGTTCCTTCCCCCACATTAATGCCCCACACCGTGGGCTGAGGAGATGACTCAGTCAGTAAAGGGCTTGGTGCACAAGCGTGTGGACATGAACTCAATGCCCAGCATGCATGTAAAGGCAGGGTGGTGTTGGAGGCAGGCAGTGCTGGGAGACAGAAGGATCCTGGGGCTTGCTGGTGAGCCAACACCGCTGAGTCGGTGGGCTCAGGGTTCAGCGAGAGGCTCGGCTTTAAAAACTGAAGTAAGGCCGGGGGGTGGTGGCGCACGCCTTTAATCCCAGCACTTGGGAGGCAGAGGCAGGCGGATTTCTGAGTTCGAGGCCAGCCTGGTCTACAGAGTGAGCTCCAGGACAGCCCGGGCTACACAGAGAAACCCTGTCTCGAAAAACCAAAAAAAAAAAACTGAAGTAAGGAACAATAGAGAAGAAGACACTTGATATTGACCTCTGACCTCTGACCTCTAGACATATGGGCACATGGACCAGCACACATACATGCACATGCACACACACACACACACACACCCTTATAGTACAATAATAAGATGAATACATCGATGTTGGTGTGACCAGCACAGCTCCTTTAGGTCTTCCCACTTATAAGCACGCAGCTCTGTGCGCTTGTGCCTAGCTCTGCGTGGTAGCCCCACATTACTGAAGAGAAAACAGAGCCCCATAAGACTAACTTTTCCTTGATCATTCAGTTTGTATACGGGGAAGGTAAGATCTGGGCAAGTTGCTACCAGAGTCAATATACTGCTTTATCTTAAGCCCTACTGTGTGTCACACTTTAGCACCTTGAAGTAGCCAGGGCGAGTGCAAACAGACCTAAAGAAAAGATGGTCACAAATGCATGTAAAGATCAGGGGACTAGGAGGAAACACACTAAAAAGTCAAAGCAATTGTGCATGCCTATGTCTGTGTGAGCAGATGTGTGCACTTTCCTCATCTGTCTCCCATGGCTGACACATTGCCGTCTGCATGCACTCATTCTTGACACCATCCATGAGGAGACGTCAGCTAACCGCACATGCCCTTTGCCTTGGATCCTCTCTGATGATCTGGGATTGCTGTGCTCCCTGTGAAGTTGCCAGTGCTCCCTGCCACTCCTCTTCTTGTCCTTATGTCTCTGTCTGCTGTGACCAGACTATGCTATCAGATTAATCTTTTATTGAGGCCACCAGATTAAGTTCATCATTCCAAATCTTCACAGCTCAGCCTCCTGTCCATTGTTTATCCAATCCATCTTCCTAGGATTCCTGGACAGATAAGTTCTTCCTTCCCAAGCCCTTCCTCTTCCTCTGCCCTCCTCTTCCAGCTCCATGGTTTTGGGTGCCTGCCACACACTGACGACTCATGCATCTACTTCTGAACGTCTTCTGAGTTCCAGAGTTACCTTCTTCACCTTCTTGCATATTTTTCGTTTTTTCTTGGATATTTAATTTATTTACATTACAGATGTTATTCCCTTTCCACAACCTTCTTGCATACTCAACAAGCATCTCAGTATCTCCTCCTTCCCTCCTTCCCTCCTCCCACCCTTCCCCTCCCTTTCTCTTCCCTTCCTTCTTTCCTCCCTCCCTCCCTCTTACCTCCTTCCTGTTTCATCCTTTCCTCTTCCCTCCTCCCCTCCCTCCTCCCCTCCCCCTCCTCTCCCTTCCTGATCTTAGTGCCCACATGCACACCTCCTCTGAGTAAAAGGTACCATCATTCACCCAAGTCAGAAAACACACCCTCCTCAATCCCTACTCAATTCCCACACACAACTGACAGACAGACATCACTTCCAACACATTCTTCCCTCAGGCTGTCTAGGCCTCTTCCCCCCAGCTGCTCTTCCATCTCTGTCTCATTCACAGAGTGCACACACTATCTGTGGACTTGTATAAGTCTCCTTTCAGTCACAAGACCGGCCCAACCAAACACTTTTATTGCAACACGCCTCCCCTAGCCCGGCGTGCTGGCTCCTGCCTCTGCACAACCCTGCTCCCCTCTGCTGCCTGTGTCTCTTTGCCTTATATAGCTCATTCTGTCTGAATATTTCCCCCCTAGATTCACTGACAGAATGGCACTGTTCATTTTGTCAAGTGTCGGCTGGAAGAAGCTCTCCCAAACGCTCTCTTTGCTAGACACACTTAATTGTTCAATAATGTTCCTTCCGTATTGTGACCTTGACGTCAGCTCAGGGATCTTGTGTTTCCTGTGCCCTTGGTGCTTAAGACGCTGTCCCCCTCGTTTTCATAGGAATGTTCTGTTTTTACCTTTTCTTTCAGTGTTGTTGTCTCTTCCTCAGTCTTGTACTACCTGAGTAGAAATGATGATGCCTTGTTCCCCACCACCCTGTACTCCTAGTCTGTTCCCACTACCCTCTACTCCTAGTCTGTTCCCCACCGCCCTCTACCCCTAGTCTGTTCCCCACCGCCCTCTACTCCTAGTCTGTTCCCACCGCCCTCTACCCCTAGTCTGTTCCCCACCGCCCTCTACCCCTAGTCTGTTCCCCACCGCCCTCTACCCCTAGTCTGTTCCCCACCGCCCTCTACCCCTAGTCTGTTCCCCACCGCCCTCTACCCCTAGTCTGTTCCCCACCGCCCTCTACCCCTAGTCTGTTCCCCACCGCCCTCTACCCCTAGTCTGTTCCCCACCACCCTCTACTCCTAATTCTATCTCTGCATCATTTGGCATTCTCAATGACTATTATTATTTTACATTTTTAAGTTTTATGTGTATGCTTGTCTGCATGTACATATGTGCATCACCTATGTGCCTAGTGCTATGGTGGTCAGAAAGGGTGTTATATGCCCTTGAACTGGAGTTCCAGATATGGTCGTGAGCAATGGAATGCATGCTGGGAATGGAACCCAGGTTCTCTGCAAGAACAGCAGGTGTTCTGACATGCTAAGCCATCCTTTAGGCCCTATCTATCTGTGATTGTCTAATCCATTTATCTGTGTGGGTTGGTTTCTAAGTTCCCCAGTTAAGATTTATATTCTAGTATTCAGTAAACCTGAAATAAAATTTTAATGAATACAAATATAAAGTAGTTTAGTGTGTATCAGTTTCTACCAAGTATCAGATACTCTATTGGGTGAGAATATAAATTTAAAAGTAGTTTAGTATGTATCATTGGGCATTGGAGACACTTGTTGGTCTTCTGAAACTTCAAAGCTGTCCCCAGTGACACACCTCTTCCAACAAGGCCACACCTCCTCCAACAGGGCCACATCGGCTAGTCCTTCCCAAATAGTCTCACCAACTGGGGACCAACTATTTAAATATATGGGCCTATGGGAGCTCCTCTTCTCATCTTTATGAAACAGATTTGTTTTCCATGAGTTATGGGGGATTGAATTCAGGTCCTCGTGCTTGCATGGCAAGCAGTTTGCCAATGGAGCTGTGGCCTCAGCCTATAAGAAAGTCCTGAAAAGAAACACACACACACACACACACACACACACACACACACACACACACACACACAAAAGAAAGAAAAAAAAGAAAAAAAAGAAAAACACACAGATTAAAAAAACAAACAAGCAAACAAACAAGGACCTCATGCAGGCACACAAAATGAATGTGTTGATTAATAACATTAAAATAGTAATCCAGTAAAATTTTAAAAAGAAATAAATACCTGGCCATAAGTATAAGAAATACAAGCTGGGCAGTGGTGGTACAGGCCTTTAGTCCCAGCACTTGGGAGGCAGAGGCAGGTGGATTTCTGAGTTCAAGGGCAGTCTGGTCTACAGAGTGAGTTTCAGGACAGCCAGGGCTACACAGAGAAACCCTGTCTCGAAAAAAAAAAAAAAAAAGAAAAGAAAAGAAAAAAAAAAGAAAAGAAAGAAATACAAATGACTTAGAGCCAAACTTGCAAAAAGCAAAACATTTAGAATTTAGAATTTCTGGTTCTTTGGACTTTCTGTGTTACTCTCATAAATATAAAAATAATACAACAATAGACAAATAGGACCTCATAAAATTACAAAGCTTCTGTAAGACAAAGGGCACTGTCTATAGGACAAAATGGCCACCAACAGATTGGAATAGAGGCATTTTCAATAAAATAAGTGCTTTTTGGATCAGTGGTCAAAGTTTTCAGGAGACTGTACCTTCTGAATTCTATCTTTATCAATCTTGATTTTATACACAGCTTTTCATTTCCTATGGAAGCAAGCAAACCAGCATCTCCAACACAAAACTTTTGTAGACCTCCCTTCTGATGTTAACATAACCTTATGTAGACTGATTTAATTCCACAATTTTTTTCTATAAAAAAAATAATAATAATAAATACTGGAAGCATAAATGCCAAGATAGATCCTTGTCCACAGGGTGGTTTGAGTTCTCACAAATAACTAAAGCAATTGTATGGGAAACGCAGTTCTTGCCAATAAACGGCTTTGAAAAAACCATCTCTCATTATGGGAGAAAATGAATCTCACTTTCTACCTCACACAATACCTGGGAAATAAGTCAGGTGGGATTACAATTCTAAACATAAAACCTGTCCTCATCACCTTTGACTATCAGCATGACACAGTCACCTAAGAAAAGAGGCTCAACTAAGGATTGAGTCCACCGTGGGCAGCACCATTCCCTAGGAGCATGGTCCTGGGCTGTGTGAGAAAGTAAGGGAAGCATGAACAAGCTAACAGGTGAATTCCTTTATGACTTCCGCTTCAAGTTTCCATGTGAAACCCCTCAGTGATGGATGGTAATCTGGATGTATAAGTCAAATAAACTCTTCCTTCCTCTAAATTACCTTGGGTCAGATTATTTTTATCACAACAACAGACAGGAAACTAGGGCAGAAGCCAAATCTTCAGGGGAAACAGAGTATCTTTGTGACTTGGGAACAGGCAAGGTTCTCTTGGTAAGATGGGGAAAGCAATAACCAGGAAAGAAATTTTGTATAATTCAAACTTCACAAAATTTAACATTTCACAAAGTTATCAAAAGACAATCAGTAGGCACACCGAAGATAGATGAAAAAAAAAACAAACAAACTTAATCTTACAGTTTTTGACACGGGATTATGAAACAGGACTGTAATGAGTTCCTATAACGAATAATAAACAAGATAATAAAGATTTGAACAGATACCCTGAAAGGAAGGAAACAGATTTATGGTGCCCATGTGACACACAATAGCAGTAGCCACCTAGGAGAATTCAAAGGAAACCAAGACAAAACTGTGTACTCCTCAGAAAGACTAACATGAGGATTTCTGCCATACCAAACACAGGAGCTAGCAGAATTCCTACACAGGAGAAATGTAAACTCTAAGATCAACCTTGGTGTTTATTTATAAAGAGATTTGAATATAATTTGCAAAGTTAAATAGACACCTATGCTAGGACCTTGTAGTTACACTATTTACCCAAGAAAAATGAAGACATAGCTCAAAGAAGACATACACAGGAATGTTCACAACTTTATTACCGATAGCCACACAGCGAAACACCTCAAGTGCCCATCCACAGGAGAATGGATAAGCGAATTGTTGTGTTTATATGAAGCGTACTTTTCAACAATAGAGGGGAAAGGATCGGTGTGCTTGCCTGCTCTCGAAAACAGTATAACACTTCTTGAATATGTGTGTATGTGTCTGTGTATAGATGTGTGCACATATGAGGGCAGCTGTGTGAGGAGTCCAGAGGAGAGTGTCAGATGCCCGGAAGCTGGAGTTACAGGGCATCTATATGGGTGCTGGGAGCCAAACTTGTGTCCTCTGTAAGAGCAGTGTTCTTAATCACGGGGCCATCTCTCCACCCATATGTAAATTTTTGCCTAAAAGGAAACTATAGGTTCCCAAACACTGATCTCGCTCGCTCGTGAACACTCATGTTGAGTGGGGGCTGAGGGGGAGGAGGAGACACCCTGTGCTACATTTACTTTGATACTTTGATGAGAAGTGCATTTGTTACTTTTCCTTTTACTTTGATACATAAGGGAAGGTGTGTTGGTTACTTTTCCTGTCACTATAACAAAACACTGGATAAAAACAAATGAAGGGAGCCGGGCGGTGGTGGCGCACGCCTTTAATCCAGCACTTGGGAGGCAGAGGCAGGGGATTCTGAGGAAGGAGGAAGGAAGGAAGGAAGGAAGGAAGGAAGGAAGGAAGGAAGGAAGGAAGGAAGGAAGGGAGGGCTTACTACGGCTCACAGTTCCAGGGTTGAGTTGGTCATGGTGGCATGGTGGCATCAGTCTGATGTGGCAGGTCACACTGTGCCAGCAGCCAGGGAGCAGAGACCGTTGACCACTGGTGCTCTTCAATTCAGCTTCCTTAGAGACACCTTCATTTTCACCCAGAGCTGTGTCTCCTTGGTGATTCTAAATCCTGTCAACTTGACTGTGAAGACTGGTTAACTTTCACAGATGATAGATAGATAGATAGATAGATAGATAGATAGATAGATAGATAGATAGATGTGATAAATTAAGTGTAATAAATACCAGGATAAGAATATATGTTTGCTTTCTATAAACATTTTTAAAAAATAATCTGAATACACTGAGAACCAAATGTTGGAACTGACAGAAGCATGGTGACATGAGGGACACAGGCAATTTCAAGTGTCATCTGGTGACTAAAATGTAATAAATAGATGAAGGTGTCCAGAAGCCTTGTTTCAGGATATCTGATCATACTGTGAAGCCAAGATTGTGTTATTTACTGGGAAAAAAAAACCCTGTTTCTAGTTGTGGTTTAGCACATACCTTTAATCCCAAACAATGAAAGCAAAGTTAGTTGATAGAAGGAAGCAGCCATGTTTGAAAGTGATGTCTAATTGAGGGGCAAAGTGAAGAATCAGAGAAGGATTTGACAGAATGAATCAAAGATAGGATACACCCAACACTCATGAGGAGAAACAGGAAGTAGAGGTGAATTGAAAGAGCAGTACACACACACACACACACACACACACACACACAAGACAGAGAGAGAGAGAGAGAGAGAGAGAGAGAGAGAGAAGGACAGAGAGACAGAGAGACAGAGAAACAGAGACAGAGAGAGGGGGGGACAGAGAGACAGAGACAGAGAGACAGAGAGAGAGGTAGTTATTCTGAGACGGTTGCAGAGAGAGAACAAGCTAGACACAGATGAAGACAGCATGAGCCAGAAGATTAGAACAGATTGCCAGAGTCAGTTTGAGGCCAAGCAGAGCAAAAAGTTAGAGGCCGAAAGAGAAGCCAGATTGAATCAGTCAGCTTGGAGAGGAGTTTGAGCCAGAACAGCTAAGTTGAATCAGCCAGGTAGAGATCAGAAAAAACTAGGAAGGGTACACCTATTCAGCTGTAAGGCTCAGAGGCTGAAAATATTCTAGGCCTAGATAAGATTGCACGGAGTCTAGAAGCCTAGGTTAGAAGACACAGGCAGTAAGCCGTAAGCCCTGGAGATGACAGTCACATCAGGTGGATAAAAGTCCCCTTTACAAAGCCTGGCTGTGGTGAGCTTTAGTTCTGGGTAGAAGAGATCTCATTTCATGTCAGGCAGAGATGTTTCTCAACTTTCTCTGTCTCCAGGCTGCTGTCTTCAGTTGTGGCTGAATCATCCTCCCTTGTCTTTTTTTTCAGTGAATTTATTTAGTCAACTTGGACAGAACCAAATCACTGTGAAGACTTCTCTTACATTTCCTGTGGGTTTGCATGTTTTTCATGCTTTGATGTCCTACAACTTTAAGATATTTGCATATAAGTAAAATTTGCTCTTTGAATGCATTTATAGAGGAGAGAGTTTTCAAAGACCTTTGTTTCTAACCCCTAGGGCATTTACTTTGAAATATATTCCCCAAACAAGCAAAAGGCTATTACAAATGGACAACAGAAAATGAATTTATTTTATGTTGCTCGCGTGAAACATCCAAGCAAATATTGTCTATAAAATACTATAGTAAACACTGAGGACCGTCATAGATGATCTAATTATAAAGACACTACTCCAAGGCTTCAGACAGCTAAAATGTTTTCATTTTAAGTTGAAAAGCAAACGTCATTCTTTCAAAGCCTTGTTTTGTTTGCTAGAAAGGTGAATGGGTTCTGTTCTCTGCTGTCTTGTTTTTCTCCTTTCGTTTTTTTTTTTTTCTGCTCCCATTTGATAGTGTGAGAACTATTTGCAAAGGTGTAACAGGCTCTGATGTCACAGGCTTGGGAGCACTAAGTGTTTACCATGTAGGGACATGAAGCAGCAGAGGCCAAGCAAACCTCGTGTCTCTCAGCAGCTCCCTCCAAAACCCCAAAGCTGGCCTCCGGTCTGGTGAGGAGCCTACGGGAAATAAACATTTATCTGCATATATATATCAATTGGTAAAGCACAGCCACAATAACTGAGATTCACCTTTCTAGATATTAAATTTAAAGCATATAATCTATTCCTAGCATCAGATAATAAAACATTAACTCTCCATGCGTGCATTAAATTAACTTTTTCCTTTTTTTTTTTTTTTTTTTTTTTGGTAAGTTGAAGAATACACATTGCATTTTGTCTGCAGACTCTTTTTTGTTGGATTCGTCTTGGCTCAGATTAGCCTCTGGCTCACTTTGTAGCTCAGTGGGAAGGTTAGATTTTTATCAACTTGACACGAGCTGGGGACATCTAGGTTGAGACAGACCAACCGGCAGCTGAGCAAATGACTCCATCCATTGGCCTATAGGTCGGCCTGTGAGTCATTCGCTTGATTAATGATTGACACACAAAGACCCAGCTCACCGTGGTTGATGCCGCCCTTGGACAAGCGAGCCTGACTTTATAGGAAAGCAAGCCAGTGCTCTTCATGCCTCTGCTCCAATTCCTGCCTCCAGGTTCCCGTCTGGAGTTCCTGCCCTGCCCTGACCCCCCCCCCCCCCACTTTATGGTAGCCTGTGAATGAACCATGTGGACAAACGAACCTGTCCCTATCCAAGTTGCTTTTGGTCACCGGGTCTTATCTCAATACTAGAATGCAAACTAGGATACCAAGGCTGGCCTCAAACTCTCGGCAACTGTCTCCTCAGCCTCCGTGTGCTGGTGTCATGGGTGTGGGGGCCATACCTGCAAAGTTACCCATGGCAACTTAGGACTTCTGCACTTTGTGCAATTCTCACAATCCCCATTTCTGCTTCACAAAATGGCTATGCTGTTGGTCTAGTCAACAGCCAATCTCTTTGCTCTTTCATCCTAACAGGACTCCAGTTTTATTTGGGTTCCCATCCCCAGGGCGAGGGCTGCCAGACCTATTTCCCTCCACAGTTCTGGGTCTCAGTGTTCTGAATAGCTATGCTGACGGGCAGCCGCAGACTCATTTAGAGCACTGTAACATAATTCCCCTAAGGTGGACGTCTGCCTTGGGGCTTTGGGAAATGCTATCCTGGGTGACACACAAAGAGGACAGTGATGTCACCGTCTGGGTCCTCTTGTGCTGCATTTGCAGTTGGCACCTGGGACGGCCATAGTTTCCTCGTTTAAGACCAAAGACAGAGCCAGCAGGCAGAGAAAGGCACAAGATGGAGATGATGGAGGTGTGGCCCTGGCTCTGTGTCTTTAGCTTGCCTTCCTACCCCATAAGCCAAGTGTTATACAAGTTTTCTAGTGCTGGCTACTGGGGCCCAGAGACAGGGCTCCAGGGAGCCCACCTACCCTAAATCTTACAATTTGATCATCTACAAATGTCCAGTATAAGAAGAGAGCTCACCACAAAATTTGGACTTCACTTATATTTTTGACACTCTTACAAACATGCATTTATTTACCTTGTGTAGTATGTGTGTGGGCATGTGGTGTGCACATGTGGGCTTATTTGGAGGTTTTAGCAGGGGTGCACAGATACTCATGCACCCTTGACTAAAGACTGGTTCTCCTCTGTTCAGGGAACACTGTCCTCCGGAATGGTAACGGAGGAGGGGGACACCACCTGGCCAGCCAGATCAGTCAAATCAACCCTGAGCAACGGTCGGTCGCTGAGGTGACACATGTGCAGCCAGATTGCCCACAGCGGTTTAACAGGATGGTGGTTCACACTGTGGTCGCTGTCCGGGTAAGCAGAACATGTGACCGAGTGTCACTCCCCCTTCATAGACTCCACAACTGAAGGTTCCTTTGACTAAGTCAGAGTCTTCAAGCAGTCCTTTTATAAACTGAGGTCAAGTGACAGGGAAGCTGCTTTTATTATCATTCATGCAAAAGGGGGCTAGTTTAAAAGGCTGAGGAAAAACAGCTGATAACATCTGTGTAGGAAATTCTAGGCATTCTCTGTGAGAGAAGACAACTGGGAAGGTCTTTTCCTTTGAGCCAGCTTGCGGGGGATGGGGGCTCCTGTCCCAAAAGGTACAAGGCACCACAGAAGAGGAGACTACACAGCACCCAGAGCCTGGCTCAGTAAGTTGTAGAGGAAGTGGCAGCCATCACACACTGAGTACAGAGAAGAGTCTGAAATGGAAGGCCCCCATGTTCCCTTTAGAAGCAGCCGTCTGTTTCTTTTCTTGTGGCTGTGACAGGATACAGCGACCTAAAGGAGAAGGGTTTATTTGGCTCAGAGTCCAAGTTTACCTTCCGTATTGGATTGGGTCACACTGCACTCCGAAGTCAAGTAGCAGGGACCGAATGCAAACAAGCCAGTGTTCAGATCACTCACTCCCCTTTGTACAGCCCGGGATCCAGAGCCCAAGGCAGGGCCCTGCCTACAATTAAGCTAAGTTTCCACACATCAGAAAACAGAAGTAAGATAACCCCACCAGTGTGCCCAGAGACCCGTCTCTCACGTGATTCTAGAGTGTGTCAAGTTAACAACCAACACTGACCATCACAGCAGCCAAATGCTGTTCCCCCTGATAATTTTTTTTATTTGTTGGCTACTGTGGCTTCTATGCTACATAAAAATTAGAAAAATAATAAGAAGGAAAAAAGAGTTATGTTTTATGGAGCACTGACTATGTGCTGCCTGTTATTTACGTGTGAAGATCATTAAGATATGTTGGCTGCTGTTGAAGGGTAATGTTAATTACAAAACAATAATCATGATAGGAACAGGGGGGAGAAGGCTGCTCAGAAAATCAAATGTTTGCCTTGCAACCATAGAGATCCAAGTTTAAACCCCCAGAATCCTCATTTTAAAAGTCAGATGCAGTGATTCGTACTTAGAATCCCAGCACTGATGAGGCAGAGACAAGTGGATTCCTGGAGCTCACTGGTCAGCTTGGTTCTGGGCCAGCAAGAAAGAGACTCTGTCTCAAGAAACAATGTAGACAGTGCCTGCACTCAAGGTTGACACCTGGTCCATGTGTGCATGCAATGTACACATAGGTACCTACACATCCATCAGCATGTGCCGGTACACAAACACAAAATGTTACGAAGATAGTTCATGTCTACCTACCTGCTGCCATGTTCCTTGCTATGATGGTCACGGGCTCTAATCATCTAGAACCAACAGCCCCAGATTAAAAGCTTGTTTCTGTGCTGCCTTGGTCGTGGTGTGTAATCGCAACAAAAGAACAGTAACAAAGACACAAAGAATCTGAAACCTTTCACTTCTCTTGGTTCTGGAGATCAAACTCGGAGTTGGCATGCATGCAGACAAGGGCTCTGGCCATGAGCTCTACCTAGCCCAGACCAGAAGACATTAAAAGTAAAGACGCAGTCAGGGGTCCAGGGAGTCTGCTTGGCAGTGTAGAGAAAAAGGGCATTGCGGTTCATTCTCAGGCTGGGAGTCTACAGTTCAGCTCAGGGGAACACAGAAACATCTTCCAGAGAGATGCCTGTGTCTACTCACACAACACTAAACCATGGAAGAGACGCCAGCATTAAGAATAACTTTATTAGTTTATAAATAATAGTAGAGAACACAATTTAAATGCAGGGTACATGGAATTTAAGATTCTCTATGGAGCTACAAAGAGAGGACTTGAAATATAACAATCTCTGAAACCCAGTCCATACAATGTTGCTACTGATCAGGTCTTAAGGAGCCACCAATGAGAAACAGCAATTGTTTAAAGGTGTCTGCTGCACCGCCAGCTAGGTGTGGCCGTTTAACCCTTTATAGCCAGGCGTGCCGGTTTAGCTGCCCCAAGTCTTCCTTCCCAGGGAGCCTCCTTGGGCTTCGATCTTACCTTGAGTTTTCTGGCTTTGTCTTTGCATATTTTGGTGTAACGTCCTATCAGTGAGTGCTGCTGGTCAACTTTTTAAGAAAGGAAATAGTTAAGTCATCTGGTTCCACTTTGGATGCAGAGCCGGTCCAGACAGGACGGGCTGCTCGGTGCAGAGCTTCTTGGCGGGTAGCCACCTGCCCCTGGAGCGTGATATTTCAACTGGGGCGTGCTACTCCAAGATTGTCACTGTAAAGAACAGCCTTTGGCCCTCGTAGGTATTTGTCTATTGCTATTTACAGTAGTAGCAACTATACGGACACACAGTACATTATAGTTCTGAAATCTCTTATGGCTTTTAGCTGTTGCATAATAAAATGATGGAGATATTGGAATTAGACTCTTTAAAATAAAATCTAAGCCGAGCATGTTGGTTCATGCCTGGATCCCAGCACTTGGGAGTCAGAGCCAGGAGACGAGGAGATCAAGGCCAGCACCTATTACATAGTGAATTTGGCACCAGCCTGGGCTGCATGAGATCCTGTCTTTCAAACTCCAGAAAAGGGGGCCAAGGAGATCGCTCAGTTGATAAAGCTCATGCTGCACCAGTGTGAGAGCTGGAATTCAGGTCCTTAGCACACACATAGACAGCAGGTTAGTGTGCCAGCCTGTCTGCAATCCCAGCACAGGTAGAGGCAGGGACTCCAGAACAAGCTGGCTAGCTCAGCTAGCCAAATAGGTGAGCTTCAGGCTCAAGTGAGAGATTCTCTATGTGTGTGTGTGTGTGTGTGTGTGTGTGTGTGTGTCTGTGTGTGGTATATACAACCCAGAAAGCCTTAAACTCTGCTTCCCCATCCCCCATGCACACGTGTGCTGAGCCCACACACATTAGAGACCATGCATGCACACATACCAGAGTCACACAACCACCCAAACAAGTAAATAAAATCAGGCCCTTTTGTTATGAAGTGCAATACATATACATCATAAGGTGCACAACACACACACAGACACACACAATAAGATGCATGACGCACAATAAGGTACATAACACACAGGCAATAATGTACACAACACACACACACACACAACTTGGGGACTTAAGCGTGTAATCACGTCTAGGTTGAGGACCAATGCCAGATCCCAAGTGCCCCTAGTGCCCTTTCCGGCTACCACCCCAGCTGCTCAGATGACAGCCTAACATGCGTGCAGCCTAACATGTGTGCAGCCTAACATGTGTGTAGCCTAACATGCTCTCACATTCTTGCTCTGTGCTCCTGCAACATTAAGCCCTGTAGCTTCGGTCGGCTACTGTTGGGCGTTCCTAGTGTGCTCCGTGTATTCAGAGGCTGATTTCTAGTTCCAGTCCAGGCATTGCCATGAATAGGGAGGAATCTCCTGTGTCAATGTGGTGTTAAGAATGCTCCCCAATTATCTCTGATTGGTTAATAAAAGGCTGAACATCCAATGACTGGGCAGAGGAGAGAGAAGGGCTGGTCTGATCCCAGCCAGGGGTCCAGAGAAGAGCCAGGTACGAGTTGGCCAGGTGAAGGGCCACGAGGCAGGTGGAGGAAGAAGTCATCATGAGGTTGGGTGTGAGAAGTCACCAAGGGAGTTCATCATGAGGCCACACACAAGGAGCAGAGCGAGTCAATTTGCTACTTCAAATTGCAAGTAGCACAGGGCCTGTGGCCAGGATATGCATAGCTTAGAGGGCTCGCTTAGAACTTGCCCAGTCAAGGTGCTTAAAGTTTGCTAATAAACTTTTTTTTTTTTTTTTGGTTTCTTAGACAGGGTTTCTCTGTATAGCCCTGGCTGTCCTGGAACTCACTCTGTAGACCAGGCTGGCCTCAAACTCAGAAATCCGCCTGCCATTGCCTCCTAAGTGCTGGGTCTAAAGGCATGCTCCACCAATGCCTGGCTGCTAATAAACTTAATGCATCTGTCTCACTCAATTATTTGGGAGCTAGCCAGGTTAGAAAAAACTGCCACTTTTAAATGTCATCCTATAGGATTTAAGACTTGCCCAAGAGTACAGGTTTACTTTGCACTTGCCTTACTGAGATTAAGAATGTTAGCAATCCACTGGATTCTGTGTAGCCCCAACCCTTGTCTAGTGCTCCATCACCGACCACTGAGCCACATATCCAGATCTTGTGTTTCATCTTTTGTTTTCTCCATGAGAGAGGTCATGGCTAACTTTCGTGATCGGTTTGACTGGATTTGAAATAATGGAATAAATCCAGAGAGGATTATGGGTAGTGGAGAACTACCATGAATGTGGGTGGGCTAGAGTCTTGGACAGAATAAAAAGGAGAGTAGAGGGGAAGGAGGGAGAGGGGAAGGGGGAGAGAGAGAGAGAGAGAGAGATCTGAGCACCAGCACTTCTCTGCTTCATGAAGGTCCCCTGCGGTATGACCAAGCAGCTTGCTGCACAGACAGGAGATGGCCCCACCATGGTGGGCTGCACCCCTCCTCTGGGAGCCGCAATAAGCCCGGCCTCCTTAACTTGTTTTCTGCCAGCCATCTTGTCAGAGTAGAAGTCCAGTCAGGATGAGCGGCAAGCACTGTCTTGTTGAACTACACGCCCAGCCTCTCTGGTTTGCTTTTGAGAGATTTATCAAGTGTGTTTCCATCCAAAACGAATCCCTCTCATCGCTGTGGACCAACTACACTGGGAGAACGCACTACCACATGTTTATGCATTTACCGTTGGCTGAAGTTTGGATTCTGTCCTACTTTGGTTAACGGAAGGTGAGGGTTTCCGTGTCTGCTAATGGATTACAGATTACCACTTACTAGAAAAAAAATAGCTTTAATGTATTCATACCTATACACACCATACCGGAGGCATAAGCGGACTTTTTCAGGGAGGTCAGTTTTCCTCTTACCTAGGTTCACTGGCTCCTTGGATTTTCATGGTGTAACATACAAACACCGGCTTTCCTTTTGCGTAGTCTTTTTCTTTGTTAACTTGTAAGACTTCGTAATACATAAATTTTTTTTTTTT
Organism: Mastomys natalensis; assembly: GCA_021653895.1. Classification (NCBI taxonomy): domain Eukaryota; kingdom Metazoa; phylum Chordata; class Mammalia; order Rodentia; family Muridae; genus Mastomys; species Mastomys natalensis. The sequence continues at coordinate 93,326 of JAJTUV010001870.1, read as the reverse complement.
TTTTGGTTTTTTGAGACAGGGTTTCTCTGTGTAGCCCAGGCTGTCCTGGAACTCACTCTGTAGACCAAGCTGGCCTCGAACTCAGAAATCCACCTGCCTCTGCCTCCCAAGTGCTGGGATTAAAGGCGTGCGCCACCACTGCCCGGCTCTATATAAAATTTTAAATCTCTCATTTATTTATTGAGGGTAAGGCACGTGCTTCGTTCATGATGCCAGGTGACAGTTTGCAGGAGTCAGCTCTCTCCTTTCATCGTTGTGAGTTCTGGGTGTCAAACCCAGGTTATCAGGCTTGGCAGCAGGAACCTTAGCCCACTAAGCCATCTCTACAGCCCTTAACATATTTTATATGAGGCATTTATTACTTATTATGTTACTGTTATTTTCCATAGCTGAAACCTCAGCCTTGTTTTCTTAGCGGTGTCGGCTTTGAAGAATTCTTAATTTTAGTTTAGCCCAATTTTCCAGTCCTTTCGTTTTAACTCTTATTTATTGTACAAAAACTCTTTTTCTTTAAAGACATGAAGCTGCATCCTCTTAGGGCAAAGAGATGAAGACAGGAAAGAGAGAGGGGGTGGAGACGCGGCTCCATGGGTGAGATGCTGAGAGGTCCGCACAAGTTCGCCCCACCCCCAACCTCTCAGCCCTCTGCTCGCATGCCGTCGTTAACTATCATCATGTAATGAATGTATTCCATAGTTGAGCAGCTCAAAGCTGTCCGGAGGTTGGCTCTGGTCTTGGCCCGAGGTGACAGGCACAAATCAGCCATGTCTGCGGTGGAACTGACTCTGGGTTTAACACTTTATGATGTCATCCCTGGCCCTCTCCCCGTTGCTCCTCTATACAAGTTGGAACGGGAAGGCGGCAAGGGTACTGAGTCGCAGATGAACGCAGAAAGGGCGAGCGGAAGAAAAACTGCAGAACGCTTCACTAAGAGTCAGTTCACACACTACTCTGCACTGAGTGGCGGTCCTCTTTGCTCCCACCTGCAGAGGGCTGAGGCTAACCCAGCTAGCAGGACCAACCTATCTCCAGAGCTCTTTCCTCTTTCTCCAGTAACCTCTGCAGCTTTTCCTCCTCAAGGCTTCTTGCTGTTTAGGGATAAATCAGGAATGAGACTGCCTGCCCGTGGCTCTGCCCAAAAACGGAGTCACTTTATAATCTTAGTGCTTTATTTTATTATTACCGCGTGTATGGTGTGTGGGCAAACATGTCAGGTCAGAGGACGGCTCTGTGGAGCTGGTTCCCTCCTTGCACCTTCACGTGGGTTCTGGGGTTCACACTCAGGTTGCCCCACATGCTGGGCAAAGCGCTTTTACTCCTGATCCATCTCACCGGTGCTGATAACCGATTCTTAACAACCACCGTTGCCCAAGAGGCATGTCAGTGATGCAGAAACTGGAAACGGTTTTCTTAAACTGCCACCATGTTCGGTTATTTTAATTTTTGATATGATTTCAGGTCAGTCCAATCCATTGTGAGGGGCTAGAGCTAAGGAAAAGCCAAAAACAGAGCATAGCTAAATTAAAGCAGCCTAACCCCAGAAGGCTCACTTGACGTGGTCTCTCTCCTACGGGATCGGTGTTAAGTTTAATAAAACACCCTTTCAGAAGTTCAGAACGAAGCTCATTTTCTGCCCCTTGGTTTATCTCTCACTTTCTCTCTGTACTTGTGACAGTGGCCTCCAGGGTTTCAGGTCGGGTTGAAGGTGGGGAAGGGGTCTCAGCATGCTGTTATACCTTATGATTAGGGGTGAGGGGGTTGCCTATAGTTTTAAAAGTTGCTACCAGCCCCTCTCATTTCTTCTTTTGTTCCACTCAGCTTTGCTCCGGGACTGGCCTCCGCCACCCCTAACCTGGCTTCTCCTTCTACCTGCCTTTGCTCTGGGGGTCAGAGGTGGGAAAGTGGGGGTGGGGGCTCCAGGAGGGGTTGCACTACCAGCTCCCACCCGACACCCTCAAATCCACAATAAAAAACACTCACACAGCTTGCTGCTTTTTAACTTGCCTACTATATGCACAACTGTTGGGCGCAGACATCTCCCGCCTTGGGAAAGCGTGCCCTTACCAATTTATTATCCCCATCTCTCCCTCTACCCTAAAGTTAGTGGCTTGTTCCACCTAGCTCCTGCCAAACATCCTTGGCCACCCACCCATATCGGAAACCGCAGGCCCTCACCTCTCCCTGAGGCCTTACCTGGTTGCTGCATCCTTCTTCCTCCAAAGCATGGCAGAAAAACCTCTTTCCTTATGTCTGCCTTTTCCTCCTGGGGCCCGGAAGTCCCACCCTTTGCCCAGCAATTGGCCCTCGGCATTTATTGATAAATCAAGGACCAATTGGGGAACAGGGTTCGCATCAGACCCTCCCCTTACAGGAAAACCCCAGGAACCTATCCTTCATCTGTCGTTTAAATCTGTGGGTCACTCTCCTATTTTAACTGTACAAGTATTCTCACCACCTTGGTCGGTGTCTTGGTTAGGTTATCTATTGCTGTGACAAAACACCATGACCAAAAAAGCAAGTTGGGGAGGAAAAGGTTTATTCAATGGGCTGGGTCCTCCCCCATGGATTACTAATTTTAAAAGTGCCTTACAGCTGGATCTCACAAAGGCATTTTCTCAACTGAGGTTCCTTCCTTTCATATGACTCTAGCTTGTCTCAAATTAACATAATATTAGCCAGCACAGCTGGTAAAAGCATTTCCTGGATGGAGTCTCAAGTCCTTGAGGGTTGGGTTGCCCCAGGCGGAACAGCCGAGTCTTGTGGTCAAGCTGATTTCTGCTGTTGGGTCTATATGATCTTGTGTGATTCACATGTCATGAACAACCTCTGTCTCCCCTAAAATACTGTCTGGTGTGGAATTCTGGTTGGTTACCCATCTAGTCTGAAGGTGTAAAATGTCCAGTCCTAAATTTTGAGTCGGTGTTGTGGTGTCAGAGGTCAACCATTGGCATCTTCCTCAACAGTCAGCCTCTCTTTGGGACCAGGGCTTGCCTGCTTGGGTGGGCTAGCTAGCCAGCTAGCTCAGAGACACAAGTGCCTGCTCTTTCCCAGAAGTGGGAATAAAGGTGCAAATCTCCGAGTCCAGCTTAATGTTTTCTCTTCTTAGACCTCCTATGGCACGTTTGCATTTAAAGGTAAAACTCTTGAATGACATGACTAGCCAGAAACTTAAAAAGGACTATGGTCTCTCTACAAGCACCCAAGAGCAAGCACTAAAGAAGCACATTCAGAGGAGGACAATGGTTTGTTTTTGAAGCACAGAGGGTGAAGGCGGTTGTCTAGGGCACAACCTCCTGACAGGACTTTAAAGAATACCACACCAAGTATTTCAGGAATTCATGAGAACTCGTTCTGGACGCCCTTGGGAAGAAAAGAGATATTCTTTCCAGCACCCACACGGCCAAAGCCATCCCCTGAACAGTACCCAGAGTTCATATAATTGGTTTGAGATTTTCAAATGCTTCAGCTTGGTCACGGGAGGGAGAACCTTGCCGTGGCCGGTTCCTCGTGTTCGTCAGTCTGATCTGTTCTTAGCTTGTGGGTTTTACTAGTCTCTGGGTTAGTTTTCCTGCTCTGGCTTCCTAGGCGTATATACCCATCTGAGAATTCTTTAAGGCATGGAATTCTAAACAGTTCAGTTAAACCATTTTTGAAGCCCACTTATGTTTGCTACATTCTTGCCTCTTTGCCGTGCATGAGGGGATGAGAGACTAAGAAGCCGGAATCTTTGCCCAGGAGAAGGTTCATACACAGTATCATTTCCTGTGCTTGTGTGAGAGCAGAACAGTCATGGATCTGACTAAGCCCGTTGTAAGCTCCCACTCTTGACACAATGTGGGGACCTTTTCTGTATGACAAGGACTTTTAGAAAACTACCGTGGAAATGAGTTTATACTTCAAAAATCCAGCAATTGTGGTTTATATATACATACTTCACAGTGCCCAAAATGTCTTAAGACACATTTTAACATACTATTTATGTTAAATTTCCATATTGGTTATTTAGGAATTCCACACAATGTACCCGGGTTACTTGTACTTCCCCCTCCGAGGTCCTGCCCCATCCCCCCAAACACTTTGTGGCCTTCCACCCATAAAAATATTTTTAAAAAGAAAGGGGGGAAAACAGTCTAATTTATGTTGTCCATATAGTCAGTGGAACATGGTGGGACTCCTGGTGGCCAGCCCCTTGAGAGATATTTCATATTCCTACTTCCCAGAACAAATGGGTAGAATCTAAAGATACTTCTCTTGTGATTGAGTTACAGCATGCCCTCCAAAAGCTGTCTGTGTTGGACTCAGCCCCAACATGGTGGCTCTTTGGGGAAGTGCCTAGATCAGGCAGGTGCTGTCCTGATCAATGGATTAATCTATAAAGAATTCCTACCTGAGTGGATTATTGGGAACTGGTGAATACCGGCAAGGTGGTACCTGACTGGAGGATTTGAATGGTTTCTTGACTTTTCTTCTATCTTGTCCTCTCTTGTTTCCTGCCTACTCGGAGGTGAGCCTCCCTACCTATCTCTCTCCCATGCTGTTGAATCTTGCCTTAGGCCTAGGGCAAGGAGGGCAGCTTACCAAGGTCTCCAAACCTCCTGACACATGAGCCAAGCCAATATCTCCCTCACGCCACTCTCCTCAGGTGTTTTCTGGATGCCATGGAAACTTGTGAGATTAATCACACACCCGTAAGACCAAATAGGAAGAATGGAAACCCTAATTCAAGCTCAGGTATTTGTGTGTCAAGTTTAGACACGATGCATATCCAAGAATATTATCAAGATAAGCAGCTTTGACACGCAGGAATGCCCTAGCATACAGGGACATACAAATTAATAACTGTTTCCTAAAACTTAAAATTTCTCAATAAAAAAATAACTTCCCAAGGTGATTATGCAAAGTAGTCCAGTTGTTCCAAAGCTCTATCAAAGAGGAGAGAAAGAAATGTTGCTTCGTAGATTCAGTATGTAAGGCTCCCTGCCACCAAGCTCGACGACCTGAGTTCAGTCCCAGGGACCCACATGGTAGAAAGGGAGAAGAGATACAGGCAAATTTCCCTATGACCTCTCCAGGTATGCTGCAGCATGTGTGCATCCATGTTCACAGACATGTAAACTAAACAAACAAGGAAAGGGAAGGGGAGGGGAGGGGAGGGGAGGAAAGGGAAGGGAAGGGGGAACGGAGGAAGGAAAGAATGTTTGAGCAAGATTGTTCTGATGGTGGCCCTGAGCCATTAACTAGAGCCGTAGATTACTGGAGATACTTGTGTTGTCTCGATTGGTATCAAGAGCCAACAGAGACCATCTCTTGAGGAAGTCTGTAAACACAGTTCCAACTGAAGCTCAGAGAGTACATTCGGACATTTCAAATTTTCTATATATGATTTAGGAGGTTCTTCAATGTAAGCCTCGCTTTTTTGTTGTTGTTGTTTGTTCTGTGGACTTACTCTGTAGCCCAGGCTAGCCTAAAATTCACAAATCTTTCTGCCTCAGCTCCCTACATGTCAAGACTACAGGTGTGCATACTCCTGTGCCTGCTTCTCACTTTCTTAAGGTGAAGACATGTGACAAGTATCCCAGAATCCTAACAGCTATAGTGCCCCCCAACTCCACCCAAGAGAACCCCTTTGACCATCAAGTGAGAAGAGAAAGTGCTCTGACAGGAATCTTCAATAGAACTCAGGTGGTTGAGCAGGCCTCACCTAGCCTGTACAGCCTACTGTCATCAGTGTTGCATAAGACAAGGGTAAGATGCCCCTTGTAGTTCAGCCCAGCGTGGCAGTTTCATTGGCATAAGGATTGATTCGCCAATTGGCAAGGCAATCTGCAGCTCTAATTAAAACCCCCAAGGGTCAGTTCTTTCAAGCCTTAGCCCTAATTCATTCTCAGGCAGCTCTAGGTCTTAAGACAACTTGCTGGGCCTCTGCAAAAACTCTGGAAAACACTCCTGGCCACCAGACATCTGGTGCAAATGCAATATGCAGAACAAGTCACACCAAAGAGTTCTGTGACTCCCTCTGCCATGAGCCCTGTCTGTGGACCACACACAAGGACCTGGTAGCTAAGTCTGGCCAGTGGTGTTTGCACATATGGAGCATGGCCAGTGTGTGGACACCTGGAGTCCCAGCACGCAGCGGGCAGCCTGACAGAGAAGTCAGCCTGGTTTATTCAGTGAATTTCATTCTAGCCAGGGCCTCATAGCAGGACCCTGTGTTAAAAAACAAATCGAGCCTGGCATGGTGGTGAATCCCTTCAATCCCAGCTCTCAGAAAGCAGTGTCAGGTGATTCTCTATGAGTCCTAGGCCACCTAAGGCCACATAGTGAGACCTTGTCTCAAAACAAACAAATGAACAAAAACCATTAATAACAAAAATCAAGGGGTTGGAGATGGCTCAGTACATAAAGGTGCCCACTGCCAAACCTGAAAACCTGAGTTCAATCCCCAGAACCCACACAGGTGAAGGAGAGACCTGATTCTTACAAGCTGTCCTTTGATCTCCATATGAAAACTGTGGCATGAGCATGCTCACACAGTCAATTGATAAGTCATTTAATCAATCAATCATATCAATCAATCAATCAATGCAATTTAAAAAACCAACAATGACAACGACCAAACAAATCAAAGAAGCCAGACCAGCCGGTGCGTGGGACTCCAGAGCTATGTGTGGAGTAGTGAGTGGATTTCTGGTTTGCTTTGCTTTTTGAGACATGGTTCCACCCTATAGTCTGGGATGACGTCATGCTCTGAGCGGTTCCCCTGCCTCAGCCTTCAGAGTGCTGTGGTTCCAGGAATGTACTGACACACTGGATTGTAGTAGTGACTTTAAAGGTTGCAAAGAGCCAGGCAGGAAGTAAGGGAACTTGGAGTCCCCAATGAGAAACTTGTCACATATTTTGTGTGCCAGGTGCTGTCACAGGCTGGTGGCAGTGCTCAAGGCAGAGTTGTAGCTGGTGGGTTTTTTTTTTCTTGAGGGGGGGAGGTTACAGTTAAAGGGGATACAGTCTATGATCGCACGGAAGTCACAGTGGTGGCATCAGGAATATGGGATGTGTTTGCTTGTTCCCACCTTTGCAGATCAGGAAGCAAATAGGGGAGGAAGACAGAAGAAGGAGGGAGAGGGAGAAAGAGGACTTTTTCCTCTTTTAATTCTATCTGGGACTCCAGCCTGTAGAACTCGGCTCTCCATACTCGGTGCATCCCTTGACCACATCAGTTCTCTCAACCCTCTCTAGAAGAGCTCTTGTGAACACATCCAGAGGTGTGTCTCTCTAATCCCTAGGCATTTCTTAATCCAGTTTGGCAGTGGATTTAGTCATCGCAGTTGGGTTCCTAGCCTGAGGACACAACTCTAGAATATTCACAATAGGGATCAAGTCCAAGTCAGTCTGGGCTTTCTTCACTGATTCAATATCTGTGGAGAAAGAAAAGCTGGAGTTCTAGGCTCCCCGTTGCTCCCTGCAGCCTGGAAACCCGCCAATCTAGAGGAGAAAGTTCCAAGATGGAACGCTTCGTTTCACTTTAAGTTGCTTTTAGAATGTGGCAGGAAGCCAGGATGCGTAATTCCAGAAAATTAACAAAATGTGATAAATAAATCCTCCAAAAGAGTGCTGAGACAAAAAAAGGGCGGAGCAGGAGGGCGGAGCAAGATCTAAAGCATGGCGTGGTGGCCCATGCCTGTACCCTCAGAGGTGAATATGAAACAAACGGGAAATTGGGTCAGTTTTGGCAAACTAGGAAGTTCAAGACTAGCCTTGGCTACATAACAAGACCTTATCTCACTCAAAACAGATCAAAACAAAACACTCATTGAAAGTGTGATAATGTCTTAGTCATTTTCTCCCTCCTGTGATAAAACACCGGGATAAAAGCGGCTTCAAGGAGGAAGGATTGGTGTTGGTTTGCAGTTCCCTAGGGATGGAGTCCATCCTGGGGGAAGGGGTGGGGGGGCGGGGAGAAGCTGGCTGCATCACTTCGACAACAAACAAAGGTGAAAGAATCCACTGGAGCTTGGCTTGCTTTCTCAGTTCATGTAGTCCAGGGAATGGTCCTATGCCCATTGAGTCTTGGCACATCAGTGAATGAGATTAAGATTAAGACTCCCCCACAGGCACGTTCAGAGGCTCTTCTCAGTAAGTGACTCCAGAGCCTATCAAGTGGACACCCATGCTCCATCGCAGTGACAAAGAGTAAGACATTAAAACCAGGCTGGGGAAGATGGGGCATGCAGAGACAAGGAAGAGTGGCCGAGCTGGGAGGCGATGAAAACCTTAGGGGTGAAAGACAAATAGAGGTGAAGGCCATGGAAAAGTCTGGAAAGGATGAAATCAGGCTGAGTGAAGAAGTTCACCTGGAAAGGAAGTAAGTCCCAAGCCCCCTAGAAGTCCAGGGAAATCGGCCGTGGATGTCAGTCATTGTGCCGGAACCCATGTTGCCTGATGGCTGTTTCCTCCGCGAGAAAGAGGAAGAGAGCGGGAGCAGCTTGGGGGAGGGGGGACTCAAGCGGGGCATTTCAGAGGCGGGAAGAGACAGTCATCCTAGTCGGTGACTCTACATAGTCCTGACTCTGCACCAAGCCGCTGAGTGACCCACCGCGGGTAAACTCCCTTGTCAGCCTCCTGTGAGATGCACAACTCCTCTGGATGCTAAACATCTCCTTTCTCCAGTGCTTAAAAAAAATGCATTTAACATTTCATGAAGAACTGAAGTGCTGGGATTAAAGGCATGCACCACCACCACCGCCTGGAACTTCTGGGTAATATTTCTAAAACTTCATTTGCCATGCCTCGATTCATGTAGAAACATCTCTTGGCGATGATAAAATCCCAGCTGGTGACAACTGTAACGTAAGCACACCTGGATCCCTCAAACTGTACATGAAGGATTGAACTTCAAAGAGAAGACACTGGAATTTGCAGAGCCCACAAAGACAGCTCGCCCCCTGCTAAGTACACTCATACTTCCGTTTTCTAGAATCCAATATAATGGGCAGTGGAGAATGGTCTGAACACATCTTTGCGATGCTCTGGGCCAGCTCGCCCCATCCCTCCTGCACGTGAAGCTGAGCAGAGTGCAATGGCTTCTAGCCAGTCCTTTGCCCCGGGAACCGCAGACACAGGAGGCGAGGGGGATGGGCAGCGAAGGCTTCCTGTGTGGTGCGGTTCTGATGTGCCTCAAAGAACTGATGAGAATAGCACTTCACAGTCCTTTCATCTCCGGAGTGCAGACATTTTTAACCGACTGATAATTCTATTGTGCAGACAGGAGCACGAATCCGGAAGCGGCAGAAGTGGGGCCTCAGCCACTCCGTGTGCTTAGAAGGAGCGAAGCTTCCATCATTGCTGGCTTCTTCCAAAGTGTCCTCCTAGCAAGAGTCCCCTGTTGACTAGGCTTTTATGCTAACAAGCCAGAAAGGCAGTCTGTATTGCCTCCCTTTTGTAAGCCAGTCCCACTAGAAAACAGGGTTATACCACAGCACGGATCTTAATAGAGCTGCTCTATCAACTGGGATCTTGCAAAAACCTTTAATGGTTTTTAATTCCAGCTAGGAGATTTTAAATTTAGTTCACTAATTGTCATCGCAAGCATGTGATATGTGTGAGCATGGTAGAGGTCAGAGGACCACAATGTGAGACTGTTCTCTGCATCCACTTTGTGTGGGTTCTGAGGACTGAACTCAGGTTGCCCGGCTTGCTTGGCTAGTGTCTTTTCCCAGGAGCCATGTCACCAGCCTCGGGAGGCCATTTTTCCAGAAAGAAGCCTTCACTTGGGATTCATTTATATCTTGTGAGGATGAATTAAGAGAATTCATTGTGTCCCTATATACACAAGATTAAAAACATCAGGTTTGTATACAATAACACTCGTGATTAAGATGGCTTGTATAATAGAAAGAAAATAACCTTAAAGAAAGGTGTTGGGAAAAATAAATCTCTGGGCTATCGAGATGCCTCAGCAGGTAAAGGCACTGGCTGCCAATGACCTGAGTTCAATCCCTGGAATCCACCAAGAGGTGGAAAGAGAGATAGGACAGTTAGGCCCTGGTCCCCACCATGACACACATACACACGTGTACACTCACACAATTAAAAATATATTAACACTGCAATAGGATTAATATGGACATATTGTAAATATACAAAAATAAATGTAATTTTTAAAAATTAAAAAAACCTTTTAATCCCAGCACTTGGAGGCAGAGGCAGGCAGATTTCTGAGTTCGAGGCCAGCCTGGTCTACAGAGTGAGTTCCAGGAGAATCAGAGATACACAGAGAAACCCTGTCTCAAAAAACAAACAAACAAACAACAACAACAAAAAATTAAAAAAACTGTCTCTCACTAAGTACACAAATATGAATACAAAATACTTAGGAATACTTAGGGTATTTTCTTGGACAAACTATGCATATTTTCTCTCCTATGTGGAATCGAGGTTTGCGCTCTTGGGTATGTCTCAAGATGGAGGAGGAAATCTTGAGTGGGAGAAAAAGAGGCAGATGATACATGTGACATAAAAGCAAAAATGGGTCTGTCTGGGAAGAGGGAGGGAACCGCACCATCTAGGCACAGAGGAGGGGGTGCGGTGAAGCAGGAGTTAGTTAGGGCAGGATGGTGTGTGTGTGTGTGTGTGTCTGTGTCTGTGTATGTGTGTCTGTGTGTCTGTGTGAGTGCATATGTGCATATGCATGTGTGAGTGTATGTATGTGTCTGAGTGTGAGCATGCATGTCTATGTGCATGTGTGAGTGTAAGTGTGCATGTGTATATGTATATGTGTGTGTGTGCATGTGCATTTGTGTATGTATATGTCTCTGTGTGTGTTTGTGTATTTGTGTGTGTGTGCATGTGTGTGTGTGTGTCTGTGTCTGAAACTCCACAGCAAGGCCTCTCTGCCATGTGCTAACCTGAAACAATAATGAATGAAAAAAATTCAAAAAGGTGATGGTTTCTCAAACTTTAGGCTTTATGGATTTAAAAGATAGCTTTTAAAAGCATGAGTCAGATCTGATAGCAAAGGCTTATAAGTACTTGGGAGACTAAGGTAGGAGACTCTGGAGTTCAAAGTATTTCTGGCTACATAGTAGAAACCTGTACCAAACAAAACCAAAAACCAAAGAGAGAGGGAGAGCAGCTAAATTGATAGTTAAATCATTATTACCACCATCGCCATCATCATCATCACCATCATCATATAAGGATAGATATTTAAGACTTACCCAAACTGTGAGCCCTAAGTACATTTCTTCATGAAAACATCTAACTGAAAAAACATTTCAGGAAGGAAGGTGTGTTTGCAGGTGATAATCTTCCTGTCTGCCAACACTTTCACTTCTTCCACAGGCCCTTTCTTCCCCTTTTGCCTCAGCATCCTTGGAGCTGGGATTAAAGGTACGAGCCACCGTGCCTGGCTACAGGTTATTCTTTTTGATATCTGACTACTGTTTATTATTATTTTCAGCCAATAAATATAATGGTGTCGGGCAAAATGTTATCAGTGGAATAACTTCATAGTCGGCTGATGATAAGGACCATCAGAAAGGATGCGGACAGACTCGAGAAATGCAGGCTTCTATTGCAGGAAGACGAGCTGTCACCCCAGCCATCTCCTCGTGAGCTCTAAATCCATACACCCGGCTGAAGCCCATGATTCAATTCCCCCACCGCTTTCCTCTATTCAAACCCTGGGAAATGAGGCTTGTGTAACAGAGTCTGGTGTCATCGTAAGCAGAAATGCAAACAGGGACAGAAACCGCATGACGTGGCTCAGCTGTCAGCTGCTGAGCCTGCGAGTTTATAGCATGCCTATTTTTATCCTCGGATGTGAATAAATGGTGAAAATTTGTTCTTTGTTTCCTTCGTGAATCTGTGCACGTGTGTTCATGCTTGCACGGGAAGACCGGAGGTCAATCTCAGATGTGTCTGTCTCACTGGCCTGGAGCTTGCCGGGTTAAGCTAGGCTGGCTGGACAATGAGCCTGGGGATCACCACACATCACACTGTCACACCAGCTTTTCTGTGTAAGTTCTAGGAACTGAACTCAGGGTTCTCAGGCTTGCTACATTTTACTAGCCGAGCCTTTCCCAGGTACTGGTTTGCTTTATGACGGTCACTCTGGGTGGTAACAAACGCTGACGAGGATGTGGGGAAAGAGGAACCAATATCCACGGTCGGTGGGAGTAGAAACTGCCGTAACCATGACAAAGTTCAGTGTGGAGGTTCCTCACAATACTGAAAATAGAACTGTCACATGGCCAGCTACACCACTCTGGAGCATATACCAAAGATCTCTAGGTCGACATGCCACAGAAGCATGTGCCCATTCATGGTTATTGCTACAGCACTCACAAGGGTTACATAATAGAGCCGGCCTAGATGTCCATCCGATGAATGAATAAAGAACGTGACCCATAGGCACAGTGCAACTTTATACAACCCTCAAAACAATGCAACCGTGCATTTCCTGAAAATGGATTCAACCGAAGAGTGTGGTAAGTGAAATAAAGTCAGACTTGGGGAGACGGACACTGAACGTTTGCTCTCATCTGTAGATACCGGATTTTACATGGATACAACAAAGCATTTATACATATATATACATATATATACATATATATACATATGTACATATATATACATACACACACACACATATAAAATCTATAATGGGGAATATATATGATATATAACATATGACATAAGATATATGATAATTATGTTATATTATATACCATATGATCTATGATGTATGATATATGATATAATATGATATGTGATGTGTAATATATTATATGATATATGGATATGTTACTATATGTCTTAGTTAGGGTCACTATTGCTGTGATGAAACACCATGACCAAAACAATGTGGGGAGAAAAGGGTTGACCTGACTTCCATTTCCACCCTGTTGTTCATCATCAAAGGAACTCAGGAACTCACACAGGGCAGGAATCTGGAGGCAGGAGCTGATGCAGAGGCCATGGAGGGGTGCTGCTTACTGGCTTGCTCCCCATGGCTTGCTCAGCCTGCTTGCTTATAGAACCCAGGACCACCAGCCCAGGGCAGGGGCGGCACCACCCACATTGAGCTAGGCCGTCTCGAGTCAATCACTAATTAAGAGAATGCCTCACAGGCTTGTGTACAGCCTGATCTTATGGAGGTGGTTTCCTAGTTGAGATTTCTTCCTGTGCTCTTTTGAATATGCTTGGCCCAGGGAGTGGCACTATTTGGAGGTGTGGCCTTGTTGGACTGGGTGTGGCCTTGTTGGAGTGGGTGTGGCCTTGTTGGAGGAAGTGTGTCACTGTGAGGGTGGGCTTTGAAGCTCTGCCCAGTGCAGAAGTCAGTCTTTTTCTAAAGGCATTCCCTGAAGATGTAGAACTCTCAATTCCTCCTGCACCATGCTTGCCTGCATGCTGCCATGATAATGGACTGAACCTCTGAACCTGTAAGCCAGTCCTGATTAAAATGTTCTCCTTTTAAGAGTTGCCTTGGTCACAGCAGTAAAACCCTAACGGAGACACTCCTCTCAGATGACTTTAGCTTGTGTCACATTGATATAAAACTAGCCAGAACACCATGTTAAAAGCTTTTGAGTCCTTAACTAACTTCATTTTGCTGATTTCAAAACGCAGTTTGGTAAAAGCCAGTCTCAACAGAAGAGCACAAAGGAAGCAGAATCAGTCGGTGTGCGTCACAGGAACCACGGGGTCTCAAAGGCAATGCCTCAAAAGCCACCTCACAAGTTCAGATGCAGACTGGACACTTCAGAACTGCTCTGCATTCTTTGGGTTGGATCGTGCCACAATACCTAGTGCACAAAACATTACAACACTCTGTAGGTGTCCGATGTGCGACTGGGACGCCATTTCTCTTAGCCTCGGTGGAAATTCACAGGCAGGATTTTGTTGATAATCCCCAAACCCACAGGGACTGAAGTTCATGAGCCTGTCAGAAGCTTCGAGCGTTTGCCGCTGAATAAACATGAACACTTACACCATTTGCATGAATAAAATATACGATGAGATATTTTTATCTATAAACACAATAAACAAGGTTGAATTGTGTAAACATGGGATGTAATTCTGGTTCGTATTTTTTCTTCCTCTGGGACTGGATGATCTGATGCATGTTTTTGAAGGGTGTTTTCAGCTCTGAGATTTTATGAGTATTTTTGTTTTCTGTTGGGAAAAAAAAAGCAGCTGCCTCTTATAGCACCTCATCTGGGAGATCGAATTGGAGTCTGGCTTTGGGGCCGTGGGCATTCATTGTGTACTGTAATTTTTCAAGAATATGTAACTTGCCCATAAAAAATATGTCTGTGGGATGAATTTTGGCACATGACATTTCAGTAAGAGAATATATTTAGTAATCCGTGAATGTTTAAAAGAGTAATGTGCAGAGAAGCTATTTTTAAAAATCTGGGTGGCAAAAAAACCGTTGGTTATTGCCGCCCTTCGAATGTGTTTGGCCATAACTAACTATCAACTTTAAAATTTATTTTGTTAGAAAACATTTGAGAAGCAAGGATTTGGGTGAGCCCCTTTGCTGACTCACGCCTTCACAGAAAGCAAATAACTCTGGTCCTTCATTTGGAAACCTGGGGACAAGCAGCAAGGCTATTTGAGGGTGTGGTCTCTCTGGGTGTAAGGTGTATCCATTTCCTCTGCCGTGTTGACTCGAATCAATACCCGGCTTGGGCTCTTGGTTCAGATTTTGAAGGTTAACGGTAATTTGATTTCAGTCTTGTTTAGGTCTCCTTTTCTTCCGTTCTCTTAATTTAATAGACAAGGTGTCCTTGTCGGCTTTAACTTCCGGGAGTCTGGATTCAGGAATTGTCCGTAACAGATTGGCTTGTGCGCATGTCTGTGGGGGACTGCCTCACTGTTAATTGACGTAGGAGGACTCAGCCCAACCATTACCTAGGCTGGTGGTCATGGGCTGCGTAAGAAAGCCAAGGAAGCATGTGTCTGAGAATTAACCAGGAAGAAATATACCTCCACGGTGTTCTGTAACCTGGAAGTATGAGCGAAATAGGCCTATTCCTGCCTTTACGTCATGGCGTTTGTCACAGCAAAGGAGCACAACGAACATCCGTACAGTGTTTAGCAATCTTAACTTTAAGAGTATAAAACCACAGCGCGTGCAGTTGGCAGTCACTATCCTCGTGTGATTGCAACTTAGGGACGGATCGAACATAAGCAGACAGTGTTAAGATGCTAACGGTTTTCTGCTCACGCGAATCGTTGTTAATACCTCACGAGAGGGAATGAAAATTAACACACAAAGAATAAAAATGTTTGAAGTAGCTTGGTGTAATAGCAATCTCACTCTCTGGGTGGCAAGTGGCAAGAGGTTTGATAACCTCATTTAGTCTTAATGTTTTTATTTGCAAAATAGGGATAATTATGGTTCCTTGTAGGGCTGTCCTGGAAATGAGATAGACCCAGAGTTCTCAGAAATGGGGACAACAAAAGGAATGGCGTCTTCGAAGCAAAATGCTCACTGTAGTCTGAGGCTAGCAAGTTGATTAGCAAAGGAGGGCAGTTGTGAGTTTTCAGAAAGGTATTGTCCTGGCAGAGGTGGAGCCTGAGTAGACAGAGGTGTAGACAGTGGGTGAAAGTGGGAAGGCAAGGACAGATAGCAGGAAACTTGAAACTTCCCTTCCTCCACTGTTAAAGCCACAAGCATGGATTATTAACATAACACCTCCATACTGTTTTTAATAGCAAGTCCAAGTAGGATATGGTAATCATGATAGCTAATCTCACAGTCAGCTTTGAGATTCAGTATCACCCCGGGGGGACTGGGGTATGTTTGTGAGGTGTTTCCGCAGAGGTTTAAGTGAGGAGAGAAGACTCAGTCTGAATGTGGGTGGTCCCATCACACAGGCTGGGTTCTGGACTGAATAAGAAATAGACAGTGAGCCGAAAACACCAGAATTACCTTTTTCTGCTTTGGATTCAATGCTACTAGCTGCCTGGCTCTCCTGCTGTCATGCTGACCCTGTCCTGAGGACTCTCTTCTTCTTAGGCGGTGAATCAAAACAAACACTTAACCTTCCTTAAGTTGCCTTTGTCACAGCAGAGAGCACAGCAACCAGCACAATTACAGAGATAAAAAGGCCTTCTGTCCAACTGTGAGGAAGGCCATTGGAAGCCCCTCCCTCAGCACCAAAGGACAGCAGTGACCCTCCAGATACAGAATGCATGGGCGCCAGCCATGTGGTCATGTGTGTCTATACTTTCATGGGGGCAGGGGGATATCCTTATTTTAAAAGGGTATTTGTGAGATTTTTTTTTTTTTTTGAGAAGTTAAGAAAAAGTAGACAAGTCATGAGACATGCCCAGAAATCAATGCATTTTTCAGCTTATGTGTAAGATTGGGGTGGCTCAAAAACTTAGAAATATATGCAAAGAACATAGAAGACTGACTTAAAACATTTAAACAGGTGGATATCCAATTTTGTCAGCACTATTGGTGGACTGAACTGTCTTAATTTTAGGTATGATTTTGATGACTCTGTAGAGAATGAAATTAGATCCATTTCTCTCACAGTGTACAAAAATAAACTCAAAATGGATCAGAAATCTCAATTTAAAATCAGAAATCCTCCTGAAATTGCTGAAAAAAAAAAAAAAAAAAAACCATAGCGAATACACCTCAAAACACAGGTCTGGATAAGAACTTTCTGAACAAGATTCTAACACGGGAAATAGCCCCAGGAATCAACAAATTCACTACTCAAAAAAATTTTAAGTGTTTCTACACAGCAAAAGAAACTTTCAGCAGAATCAACACTCAGCCTACAGGATGGGAGGGGAAAATCTTTGCAAACTATATTTCAGACAGGACATTAATATAAGAATGTTTAAATGAACTGCATTCTTCATCATCATGGAAATAAAAATTAAAACTATTTTGAGATTCCATCTCACCCAGACAGAACGGCTGCTGTTGTAAAGAGGTAACAAAGGCCTGAGGATGTGGGGAAAGGAGCACGCATGCGCATTCTCTGTGGCTGGGAGTGTAACTTAGTGTAGCCATTCTGAAATTGATACAGAGTTTTCTTAGAAAACAATCCCACATCTGATAGAAGACTAATATCCAATATATACAAAGAACTCAAGAAATTAGGCTCTAGACAACCAAATAACCCTATTAAAAAATGGGGTACAGAGCTAAACAAAGAATTGTCAACTGAGGAAATTCGAATGGACCAGAAGCACCTAAAGAAATGTTCAGCATCCTTAGTCATCAGGGAAATGCAAATCAAAACAACCCTGAGATTCTACCTCACACCAGTCAGAATGGCTAAGATCAAAAACTCAGGTGATAGCAGATGCTGGCGAGGATGTGGAGAAAGAGGAACACTCCTCCATTGTTGGTGGGATTGCAAGATGGTGCAACCACTATGGAAAACAGTCTGGCGGTTCCTCAGAAAATTGGACATATCACTACCTGAGGACCCAGCTATACCACTCCTGGGCATATACCCAGAAGATGCTCTAACATATAACAAGGACATATGCTCCACTATGTTCATAGCAGCTTTATTTATAATAGCCAGAAACTGGAAAGAACCCAGATGCCCTTCAACAGAGGAATGGATACAAAAAATGTGGTACACTTACACAATGGAATATTACTCAGCTATTAAAAACAATGAATTTGATAAATTCTTATGTAAATGGATGGAACTAGAAAATATTATCCTGAGTGAAGTAACCCAATCACAAAAGAACATACATGGTATTCACTCACTGATTATTGGATTTTAGCCCAGAAGCTTGAAATACCCAAGATTCAACTCACAGATCACATAAAGCTCATGAAGAATGAAGACCAGGTGGGGAGGGGGCTTCAGTCCTTCTTAGAAGGAGTAACAAAATACTCAAGGGAGCAAATATGGATACAAAGTGCAGGACAGAAACTGAAGGAGGGGCTGTCTGCAGACCATTCCACCTGGGTATCCATCCCATGTGCAGTCACCAAAGGTAGACATTGATGTGGATGTCAGGAAGTACATGCTGACAGGAGCCTGATATAGCTGTCTCCTTAGAGGTCTGCAAGAGTCTGACATATTCAGAGGCAGATGCTCACAGCTAACCATTAAACTGATCATGGGGTTCCCAATAGAGGAGTTAGAGTGAAGACTGAAGGAGTTGAAAGAATTCTCGACACCATGAGGAAAACAACAATACCAACCAACCAGAGCCCCCAGGGTCTAAATCACCAGCCTGGGAGCACTTAGGGAGGGACCCGTGGCTCCAGCTATATATGCAAGGGAGCTATATATAAGTGGGAGAAGAGATCCTTGGTCCCATGAAGGCTGGACATCGGCGGGAGGTATTCAAGGGTGGGGAGGTGAGGTACGGGGGTGGGTAGGTGGGGGTACACCATCATAGAAGCAAGAGGAGGGGGAAGGGATAAGGAGTTCCTGGGAGGGAGGGGGGGAAATGGGGTAAGGGGAGAACATCTGAAATGTAAATAAAATTCCCAATAAAAGAAAAAAGAAAACAAACAAAATCAAATACAGAACTTCCTTATGGCCCAGCTCTATCTCACCTTGAAATAGACCCCAAGGAGTCTATATCGTACTACAGAGATGCCTGCACATTCATGTTTGCTGTTGGTCTAGTCACAACAGCCAAGAAGTAGAAGCAACCTAGATACCCATCGACAGATAAGGAAAGTGTGGTGTATACACATAATGCAATTTAATTCCGCTGCAAAGAAAGATGAGCTAATGGAACTTATAAGAAAATATATGAATCTGGAAAGTATCATACTAAGCAAGGTGACCGGGACTCTGAAAAGAAAATTCACATTTCCCTCATATGTGGATCCAGCTCAGAGCCTCTATGAGTCTGTGGGAACAGGAGTGGAACTAATACATAGTATGGTTTCATTAGTGAAATTAAGGTAATAAGATAACTCAACGCAAGGCCTTTGACCAAGTGACCTTGTGCTCAACCATGCAATCTCTGTTGGCTTGGCCCGTGATCTGTATGAAACTCCGGCAAACTAGAAAAACAATCTGAAAACTTACCTGGGTTGGCCCCTCCCAAAGGCCCCCTCTCCTTACACAAAGGATTTATAGCCATTTCTTGGTGACAAAACACATTAAAACCTTTGAAGACTATGAAAGTTTTCATGGTATTGACATATCATGTGCCAGGAAATCTGTGTGTACTTAGTAATTTTTGTACAATTATAGTTGTTTACAAATAAGTCTTTAATTACTAGTTAAAACACTAGTGGTTAATGGACTTAGACTTGGAGTATAAGTTGACATCTTCCCAAGTTGGCATGTGTTTGCAACAGAGTGTTATCTCGAAGTTCATCGTGCATGCAAATTTATTATGTTTATGATTTATTTAATACCAATAAGGCTTGCTAGGTCAAATATACTGTTGAAAAAGAGACCAATAATTTAAAATTGCAAATGGAATTTAAATTTATAATTTATCTGTAAAGAGCCCGAACATTAACAGTCTTAAGCAGTCTGGTTATCACTTCCTGAACTTCCGACAAATACTAGCTAGTTGAATTTCACACTTCATTACAGAGCTACCATTTACGACTTACACTTCAATTAAAGTTGGAATGATCTACTTTTATATTTTGTTTATTGGTTTGTCTGAGTCAGGTCTTTACTTTATAGCTACAGTATAACCCAGGCTGGTCATGAGCTCCTGGCAATCCCCCTGCCTCTGTCTCCCAAGTGTTGGGATTATAATGAGACCTACCATTTGTGGCTGAATAATCTCAGACACATCAAAATTCTCCTTCAAGGGCTGGAGAGATGGCTCAGCAGTTAAGAGCACTGACTGTTCTACCAGAGGTTCTGAGTTCAATTCCCAGCAACCACATGGCAGCTCACAACTGTCTGTAACTCCAAGATTTGACACCCTCGCACTCAGACATACATGCAGGCAAAACACCAATGCACATGAAATGAAAATAGATACATAAATTTAAAAGAATTCTACAAAAAGCCCAAGAAAATTTACCTGTGGCATATGATTAATCCAAAATCACGATTCTAGGGTTTTTCTGTTTTTTTAATTTTGACTTATTTTTACTAATAATAATTATGCATGTTTATAGTATATAATATAATCTGTGATCCTTTGTGGCACTTTGACACTTTTTGTGACAGAATCTCATGATGTCGTCTCGGCTGGGCCACAGACTCCGCGGAAATGCAAGCGCCACTGCGCTTAGCGACTTCACGTTTTCATCACTATTGCAGTACTGATGCTTGACAGTTTAAAATCTCTGGAAGATTTCAAATAACTAAGCAGAGGTATCCCTATATTTCAAATTCTCTCTCTTACTGAATTTTAAAATTCAGGCCTAAGGCAAAAGCTGTGGCACTTATGAGCCTATTGATTTAATAAAGTTACAGGTGAAAACACAAACTACTGAAAGATTTGGAGAAAAAACATGAGGCTGCCATGTCTTCAGTGACCATACAAATGCATGCTCCACGGAAGGTGAGTACTCCACGGAAGGGGGTGCTCCACAGAAGGGGTGCTTCATGGAAGGGGGTGCTCCACGGAAGGGGGTGCTCCACGGAAGGGGGTGCTCCACAGAAGGGGGTGCTCCACGGAAGGGGTGGTCCACGGAAGGGGGGTGGTCCACGGAAGGGGGTGGTCCACGGAAGGGGGTGCTCCACGGAAGGGGGTGGTCCACGGAAGGGGGTGCTTCATGGAAGGGGGTGCTCCACGGAAGGGGGTGCTCCACAGAAGGGGGTGCTTCATGGAAGGGGTGAAACACAGAAGGGGTGCTTCACGGAGGGGGGGTGATTCACAGAAAGGGGTGCTAAGAAACCCACCACTAGCTCAGGAGCTATGGATAACTGATAGAAATTTCTGTGGGTAGGAGAGAGTTTTCTTTGTGGTTGTGGCCCCAGTAGGTTGACTGTGCTCCAATGAGGACTCACACCCATAAATAGGACTTGTTGGATTAGTTGAAACCCAAACAAACCAAACCCCCAGAACAACAACAAAAAAAAAAAACAAAAAGAAAATATGGCTTTGGGGAGGGGTGGGGAGGTCAGGTGGATCTGGGAGGAGGAAAGGAGAGAATGAATACAACAAAACGACACTGTGAGAAACTCTCAAAGATTAATAAAATATTATATTGATATAAAAAGTAAAGACATGCTTCAGATTCTTGAGTATTCAAAAGAAATCTGCTCACTGGGAAATTTCATGTCTCTCGGGGAAAGGATTGATCCAGGAGTGTAGTCACAACACTAAGGAAGTAGGCAGCAAGGCCGGGAACAAGCCAGTCAGCGCTAGTCCCTCCACGGTCTGTACCTCAGTTCCTGCCTCCATGTTCCTGCCTTGTGTGTCCTCAGTGACAGACTATAAGCTGTCAGGTGAAATAACCCTTTTCTTCCCACACTGTTTTTGGTCATGGCATTTCTTACGGCAACAGAGGGCACTATAGGACACTGGTTAATGGAGACACCTATTTGGTGGGGCATGACAGAGTGGGGCAGGGTGGAGGAGACCAGAGACCCTGCCCTAAGTTATGCTTTGGGTCATGTTAACTGGAGTGGCATGTAGCCATTTAATCCTTCCTGGTTTTCATGTACCAGGCCCCAGGAACCTGTCTCTTGAGACCGTTCCCTCACAGCCTCCCCTGAACCACTGCTTACTCCATTAACCAAGTGCTCTGTTCCTTGGGACATTGTTCTTAATCAGATTAAAAGACCCTGCTCATCAGACAAAGAAGTACTTACTTTGCCTAATGCTAATGTTACCCACGTGTCACATTTGCTTTGTGGTTAGTTTTCTGAACACATGTAATCTGGTTCAAAGAAACACCTTTAGAAATTCTCACCATAGAGGACTTCAGGTCAGGGTGGGAAGGAGTCTTATGCTCTCTTATTTCTTTTCTTTTCTTTTTTTTTTTCTTTTTTTTTTTTTTGGTTTTTTTGAGACAGGGTTTCTCTGTATAGCCCTGGCTGTCCTGGAACTCACTCTGTAGACCAGGCTGGCCTCGAACTCACCTGCCTCTGCTCCCTAAGTGCTGGGATTAAAGGTGTGTGCCACCACTGCCCGACTAGGAAGGAGTTTTAAAGTGACTTAAATACTCCACACATAGTCATTGATTTGATAAATAACTCTGAGGCACTTCTGTGAGAAGTAGGCTTATATTTTTCAAAACCCAGTTTAATAAGGGTATTTAAATGCTTTAACCTACCTTCTAGCCCACCACCTGCCAGAGGCAGCAGGAAGGAAAGGTTAATAGGGCAAAGGACAATGTGAACCTGTTTAGAAATAGTGCTTTGGGGTGAATCCAATCTGCATTACCAAGATATCAGCTGTTCAGTTGACACACAAATCAGCAGCAGTTGCTTGATCCACTCGCAAACACTATTCAAGAATCAGCAATGGAAGTTCCATCTAGAAGAAACTGAGAGGCTCCGTCAATTGGCCCAAGTCCAAGAAAACTGCGAGAAACCACTGGAACACCACCAGAAGTTCTTTGGTGTGTTTCTTTCTACAAAGTCACAATATATGATGATCAGCAAAGAATAGCAAGGTGAACCAATACCACATGACATTGTCCACTGTCTGTTGGGTTATCTTATACCCTTTCCAAACATCATGTATTTCTCAAGCATCTGCTCTAGCAAAATATCACATGCCCTTCTCCAGGCAGCTTTCAAAAAAAACACCACATCTGTCCTCAGCTCAACATCCTCCCATATGACTGCTTCAGCAAAAACATCCTCTCATAAGATAGTTTCCAGAAAAACGTCACGTGACTCAACTGAGTCTCCAAAGAAACCAAAACTTTCCACTTCATACTTCCTATGTCCTAGGCACTGCTGTAGGCTGCAATGTTTCTTTAGAAGGAATTGTATTCTGTGGGTTAGAAGGAGATACACTCATTTCATACAGTGGTCAGGACTACAAAGAATGAGATGAGATCATTTTCTAAATGGGTAAAGCTGAGGTGGGGAGGTAGTGACAGCCGGCCTCTTGCTAGACTAAGCAGTGCCAGGCTCTTTCTCCCAGGAGCTAGTGAGGGGGTTGAAGCTGATCAGTACACAGAGACTTCCAGAAAGGTCTCAGGACAGAATGCTTCAATGCAGGCAAGTCTTCAAGGGAGGTTAGATAGCTGTTACATGAAGTCAACCTAGGACTCCAGTTCTTCTGAGGTACTCATCGCTTTCTCATCTGAAGGTTCAGGAGACTTCAAAGTATACACCTACATCCTCTATAGACTCCCCCTAAAGATTTCAGTCAAATTCAAGGCAATTACAACAGACATGGTTCTCACAGGAGGGTTTCAAATTCACCTTTTCATTAGCTCCTTAATATCAGTCAATAACATCTATCAAGGATCTGCTATGTGCTGAATAACCCATGTGAGCCAAGCACACAAAAATCCACATCCCTGGGGAGCCTGCTTTCTAGCAAAAGTGAGAAATAAAAATGAAGGAAATAGTATATTCCACCCAATCAAGGTACATAACCACTGTTATGGTTTGGATATGGTTGGCCCAGGGAGTGGTACTATTAGGAGGTGTGGCCTTGTGGAGTGGGTGTGGCCTTGTTGGGTGGGTGTGGCCTTGTTGGAGGAAGTGTGTCATTGTAGGTGTAGGCTTTAAGACCCTCATCCTAGCTGCCTGAAAGTCAGTATTCTGTTAGCATCCTTCAGATGAAAATGTAGAACTCTCAGTTCCTCCAGCACCATGCCTGCCGGATGCTGCCATGATAATGGACTGAACCTCTGAACCTGTAAGCCAGTCCCAATTAAATGTTGTCCTTATAAGACTTGCATTGGTCATGGTGTCTGTTCACAGCAGTAAACCCTAAGACAACACCATCTTACACTGTGATTGGCAGTACACGCTTATGCTACCAGAACTATCTTGTCCCTTGTTATCAAAGGCCTCTCACATGCAATGGAATATTGTTAATTTAAAAATGAATGCAGAATTGAAGAGTGAAAAATATCGAGGAAGCAGGAAGAGCTGGGATGCAGGGGAGTTGCTGTTTTAGATAGGAGAACTCCTTAGGCAAGGTGATATTTGTGCACAAACCTAAGAGTGGATTGAAAAGTCACACAGATAACTGGGGAAGTGTATCCTCTGGATAGAATTGCCACTACAAAGGTCCTGAGGCAGGAGATTGCTAGACATATTTGAAAAACAACAAGGAAGCTGGGCATGATGGCCAAGCAATCCCAGCACTCGGGAGGCTGAGACAGGAAGGTTGTCACGAGTTTGATGTAAGAACATCAAGGAAGGTCATATCATACAACTGAATGAGCAAAGACAGGGCCTTGGGATGTGAGCCAGAGAGCTACAGCAGTGCAGGTCACAAAGGACACTCAGCTGACTTTCCAGTGATGGAAAGACATTAGGGTAAGAAATATCAAGAGGCCAATAAGGGACATGTTTGGAAAGGCTGATGAATCAGCTTATTAGAGCCTGAAACTCAAGAGTGGCTGCAGTGGGAAGCATTAGGTGCACGTTGCCTGCAGCCAAAATGTGTATTTTGAGTCACTAGAGTTCTGAGGACCAAGCCCTGGAAACGGCTAGTATTGCACTGTGACCCACACAGGCCAACTATGCCTTGAGGGTGACTTTCTCCTCTGAGGACAAGACCCTCTGGCTAAAATTCTCCTAGAGTCAGTTCCCTGAGAGAGCCCGGTGGGAAAGCTGGGCCTCTGCTTGTCCCTCCCAGCAGGTGCGTTGACACAAGGCAGTTCCTTAGGTGCACTGCCCTTAGCTACTTTGTGGGTTCCTCATTTTCCCACTCTTCACCCCTCCCCACCCCTGTTTTACCCCCTGTCATGAGATAGGAGAGAAAGATGGATGGGGGCAGAAGAAGGGGAATGGGGATGAGAAGAGGGAGGGAGAGAGAGATCTGAATCTAATTTCTTCTTGTTTCTTCTTTGAGTACAACTACTAATGAACCACGACCAACCCCCCTGAGTGACCAACAACCGCTCACCATGGAGACAGGTGGTGGGGGGAACCTATCATTTATATACCCTCTTAAAAGTTCCCAGAATTCCAAACATCACACAATTGCAGAAACTGTCTGCAGTTGGCAAACCCCCTCTGGTAGAACATGAGGCACGAGGCAAACCATCGTCAACTGCTGTCTGAGGTAGGGTGGACAAGCCAGAGCAGCCCCACATCCCTTCATTCTGTGTTATGACATAGCTAATGGAGTTGACTGTCCTCTGCCCTGAGGGACAGCAGAGATGATAACGGGAAGGAGCGGAGCGGATTGACTTCCAGTTCCCAGATAATGACACAGAGGCTTCAATTTCGACAGGGTGCTGAGGGATATATGTAATACTTTATTTTATTTGAGTTGATGGTTGAGTAATATTGAGAAGTAGGGCTAAAGTCTAACCTTAAGAGTCCTGGAATTGTACCGTTACTGCCGCCTCACAGGGACTGGGAAATATCTGCATGGAAAGGCTTGTAGAGGGAAACTGCTCAGGGCAGAGACAGATCCGTCTTAGACACTGGAGGCTGATGACAGATCAAAACACTGCTCCCCAAGTGTAGAGAGAATTCTGGAATTTTGACTTCTTTAAATATTGTCATTTAATATGCTATTAAATAGCCAACAATTTATTTTTTACATTTAATTTATTTTGATTACTTTAATATTTATAAGTAAATATTAAATAAATCTTAAAAAACAGAAATATTATAATTATAATATAATTATATATATTATATATATATATAATATATATATATATATATATATATATATATAATATATTTTGTTTTAATCCTAGGTGTGGGATGTGGGGCTGCTTTGGACTGTCCTCAGCACCTGACTAGGATTTGCCTCATGCTCTAATAGAGACATGATTTTACCAGCTGCAGATAGTTTCTGCAACTGTGTGATGTTTAGGATTCTGGGTACATTTAAAGAGTCACTTTTTTGAGACAGTCTCTTGAGATTAGCACAGGCTAGCCTCAAACTCACTAGGCAGTTCAGAATAGCCTTGAACTTATGGCAATCCTGCCTCAGTCTTCTGTGTGCTGGACCTATAGGTGTGAGCTGTACTACCCGGTTTGAAGATACATTATTCTTAGCTAAAGTTTCAGAATATCTCTCAATAGCATTGAAGTTATAAAAAAAATATGTGCAGGAGTTTTTCTTGGTATATCATAAAAAATTAAATGCAAAATGTCTTCCTGGTACTGACGCGTAAGGAATTAGGACAGAGCTCTAAGTGCGTCACTGACAACACATCACGGATTCGATTCCCAAAACCTGTGTTTTTAAAAAGCTATCTACAGTGGCTCAGATTTGTCATCCCGGTGCTGGGAGGGGAGATCTCTTCGGCACATTGGCTAAAATTTGGTGAGAGATTCCCAGTCTCACCAAAAGAAAAAAAAAGAAAGAAAACATAAACTTTGTCGGAGGAATGACATCAAGATTGTCTTCTGGCATTCACGTGTGCACACACACTTGTGCATACAAGTTCACATGCACGCACACACCAACACACATAATAAATTAATCAATGCATCACGAAACTGAAAAGTAGAGCAAGGCAAGTACGTCGGATGGAGTAAATGCAGGGCATTATGGGAAAACAAAAGGAGTAAGTGCAGGGCATTATGGGAAAACAAGAAGTGCAGGGCATTAAGGGAAAACAAGGAGTAAGTGCAGGGCATTGTGGGAAAACAAGAAGTGCAGGGCATTAAGGGAAAACAAGGAGTAAGTGCAGGGCATTGTGGGAAAACAAAGAGTAAGTGCAGGGCATTATGGGAAAACAAAGAGTAAGTGCAGGGCATTATGGGAAAACAAGGAGTAAGTGCAGGGCATTATGGGAAAACAAGAAGTGCAGGGCATTAAGGGAGAACAAGAAGTGCAGTTTATTAAGGGAAAACAAGGAGTAAGTGCAGGGCATTATGGGAAAACAGAGAGTAAGTGCAGGGCATTATGGGAAAACAAAAACACTTGTATTTCCTTAATGGGTTACTATAACTTAACAGGATGGGAATGATCCCTGGGTGATTTCCACACTGCCATTCCAAGACCACATATGAGCAGGCGGTCTCAGGCACAGCTCTGAAATGGAATGCGTCATTGGCAGCGTGAAAGCCTCACTTCCCTTTTATATCGGATCCCATGGGTAAGAATGTGATCCTGACACACGTGCTGCCTGCCACAGAGAACTCGTGTTTCAGTTCTGAAAGGCAGGCCAGAACCACAGCTCTCATGAATAAATTATCTCCATACCGATCTTTGTGGGAAGGTGCAGTTTATAAACCTTCTGTCTAAGGAAAGCCAGCCCTGTTGGCCTCCAGGGGATCAAATCTCAAGAAATATTTTGATTTTTTTTTTTTCTTTTCTTTTCCAGAGTCTTTACATTCAGTGGCTTCTGGAGGCAAGTCCCCAGCTGGGCCTGGGCACGTAGCTCAGAAGCAGTAAGCTTGCTCAGCGCTTGTAAAGGCCTAGCTCAGATTCCAGGACTGAAAAAAGAAAATTATCCAACCAGATACAGTTAGGCTCGGGTCATTTCTCCGTGGTTATTTTTCTCTCAAGTTTCAAGGTGGGTTACCAGTGTTCGTCCACACTTGAGTGTGTATTCACTGGGGTCTGGCACTTGACAACTGACTCTACAGTCTCATCTCTTCCCTTCTGGATGTTGTGACCTCCCTTTGGTCTCTCAGTCACAGGCGTCTTTATGATCTCTGCTCATGACTATTTAACAACAGATACAAAAAAAAATAATAATAATAAAAAACATACTGTGGGCCAAGCCTCACAGCCTGAGTTCAATCCCTGGGTCTCATATTGTGCAAGAAAGAACACCCACCAGCTAGCTGCCCTTCGATCCCCACACACTTGATATAGCATATGCATAACTGTGGAATGTACATGCCTTCATACAGGTGTACATATACAAAACACGTTTGTTTGTTTTTTTAAATACCAGAATGAGGATTAAAAATAGATTTGTGACTCTGGCTATAGTAACAGTGCTTCTCAACCTGTGTGTCCCGACCCCTCTGGGTACAACAGATATTTACATTACCATTTGTAACACTAGCAAGCTTACAGTTATGAAGTAACAATGAAAATAACTTTATGGTTGAGGGTCACCACAACGTGAGAAACTGTATTAAAGGGTCGCAGCATTAGGAAGGTTGAGAACACAGCATGGCGGGGCAGGATGCAGAGGTGAGGCGGGAAGTTCTCTGAGAGTTTGAGGCCAGCCAGGTCTGTGTGGTGAATTCCAGAACAGCCAAGGCTACATAGAGAGATCCTGTCTCAAACAAACAAACAAACAACCCCCCAACAACAACAAAAACAAAGAAAAAAATAGATTTGACTTGAAAACTAAACTTAATGTTCCATGCCCTTGATCTCAGGTACCTATGGCAGGCTCAGGTGTGGGCAATTTTTTTTTGTTTTTTACATTTTTTTGTTTGTTTGTTTTTTCCGAGACAGGGTTTCTCCGTGTAGCCCGGGCTGTCCTGGAACTCACTCTGTACACCAGGCTGGCCTCGAAATCTTTTTTTTTTTTTTTTTAAAGAGCCGAGTGTATCTCTGTGCTAAAACACTTGCTTAATACATTGCAATACTCAATAAGAAGCACCACAAATAAGTAAAATTAACTAATAAAATAAATAGATATTGATCGTTCCTAGTCCTTCATATACAGGATCTAAGCCACAGTATGCAGAAGTTAGCCACACCCAGGACAGCAGCACATCTGATGAGCTAAATGTTAACAGAGTGAACGTAAAGGGTTTTGTGGCTGTTTCTTGCTTCATG
Source organism: Mastomys natalensis (assembly GCA_021653895.1). Lineage (NCBI taxonomy): Eukaryota > Metazoa > Chordata > Mammalia > Rodentia > Muridae > Mastomys > Mastomys natalensis. The sequence continues at coordinate 64,532 of JAJTUV010001870.1, read as the reverse complement.
TTGTGTTTTCTAGCGTCTACAATTAAACAAGCCAATTTGCCACATGTAACCATTTCCAGTGTGTACTGTCTGTGTATAGCAAGATTCCCAGAACACGGGTTCCTGCAGCCGAGTCACTTCTTCGTTCTTAAGAGTTGGGCGTGTATTCTTTCTCACATCTTCACTTATCTGCTTGAAGGAGAAACCTTCTGAGGAAATAATCACGGTGGGTCTGAGTTTAGCTGTCTCCTGAGAGAGGGGAGAGGGGAGGAGAGGGGAGAAGGGAGGATAGGGAAGAGGGAGGAGAGGGGAGAGGGGAGGAGAGGGGAGGAGAGGGGAGAGGGGAGAGAGAGAGAGAGAGAGACAGAGAGAGAGACAGAGAGAGAGAGAGAGAGACAGAGAGAGAACCGGCCATGAGCACGAGGAAAGAGGTGGGAAAGGAATGCTAAGAGCAGGAGCAAGAAAGCCAGGGCCCAAGCAGCCCCTTTTATAGTGAGTCAGGCATACCTGGCTGTTGCCAGGTAACTGTGGGGCGGAGCTTAGACAGAATGCTAATATTGACCACTGGGAGGGTTTGGGAAGATTTCAAGGGTGAGGCCACAGGGGCATCTTCAGAACCAGGTGCTCCCCGCAGCCGGCTTCCAGTATCTCAGTGCCAGCATCCAAGCCATCACCAGCCGCCAAGAACGACACATTTCCAGTGTTGCATGGGCCTCAGGTTCTCCTTACGCACATGAGCTGTAACCTTTATAAAGCCTGTGTCTTCACAGCCTCGCTGTCTTTCCATCCTCGTTCAACTGCAGCCTTTTGTAGAACCCCCTCTTCCTCAATAATCTCTCGCCTGAGGTCTGCTGCATGGAGTGACTTTGTGTCATTCCTTGGCCCTCAGATTACTGGGGGGGAATAAGACCTAACATTTTCCTCTCTCTCCTCATCTTCTCTGGTTTTCTTTTGTTTCTTTTATTTCTCTTTTCTTTTCTTTTTTTTTTTCCCCCTGAGTCAAGTATCACTGTTCTTTTGGCTTCAAACTAAAAATCCCACAACAGGTAACATATCTTTATACGAAAAGTCCCCTGTACATGTTGCAGAAAGTGAAATTTTATATTTTGCACTATTGCATAGATGATGACACTCCCCTCCCCCCACTTCCCCAGGAACTACCTTCTCCCTCCATCTCTCTCTTCCACCTTTGGGGTGACATTTGGTAGAAGAAACCTGCCTGCCAAGAACCTACCAACTATTCCTTCTTCATCTTCACTGTCTGCTTGAAGAGATTTGGAATCTCCTAGGAGACACAACTCTGAGTGCGCTCGGTGGGAGTTTTGTGAGAAGTCTGGCTGAGCCTGGAAGACCCACCCTGAGTAGGGTGGAGCTACCCCGTGGGCTGGGCTTCCAGGCTGAATAACAATGAGAAAGCAGCTGCTTCCTGACCTCCAGCCGTGGGTGGACCTGCCCACAAACCCTTCCCAAACGGGAGGTACTGTACCCCTTCAAGCCAAGAACCAAAATAAATTCTGTCCTGCTTAAAGCTGCTTTTGTCGGTTGCTGAATAGAGCCTGTTTACCACCTTTGTTTAAAGTCATAGGACTGGCAACCCACACAGGGATTGTGGTTATAGAATATACACTTGCCTCCTGTTGCTGCCCGGATCACCAGTTGCTAATCCTGCCCCAGAGTCCAGAGCCGGGCACATGCCCACAAGCCCTACAGCTGGTACGTGCAAACTAAACTCAAGCGGGAGGGCTAAGATGTGCCACCTCATTACACATCTGTCTGGGCTCCAAGAACACTGCCCACCACCTCCCCACCCCCACCCTCCAACAGGCGCAGACCAGTGCTGTGAATTCAACATTACTTTCTCTAGTTGACCCGAATTTATCTTGCACTTTGTATGCACCTGATTGGAGAAAGCCAATCGAGTACATTGATTCAGTAGAAACTTGTAGTTTCTTTGAGAGGAACTTGCAAATCGTTCTATGAAACAGTCATTTCCAGAATTGTAACTTGCTTTTGTGTGTCTGTGTGAGCATTCGTTTCCTAAGCAGACTTAGACAATAGTTACCCTCTCCTCAAAGTGTTTCAGTGACAACCAAAGGTTCATGAGGGGTGGGGAGGTGGGGGATGGGTGAAGGTGGAGGAATGACCAAAAATTTTCCTGGGCTTCAGAGCTTGGGTGTATGGGTAACCACAGGACAGCCTCACGGGAGGTCTTTACCCAGAATGGATAATGGCTTCCCCTTAGCCTCGCTTGTTGGAGTTCCTCATCAATAAACTGCCCCAGTCGATACACTCTGGCACTTCCAAAGGCCATGTGCAATTACGGCTGATTATTTGCAAGCAGCAGGGAGGGGCAGCTGCAATCTCAGGTGTTGACGCCAGTGACCCTCCCCCACCCCTTCTTCTAGGGGAATGTCGACTGGCAACAAGCTGGAGGTAGAGAGCCCGCTCCTTCTAACAGGCAGGCACAGCTGTTGTTCCCTTGCAAGACAGAGAACTCTATGGCAGTATTTGAGTGAAGGAAAAAAAATTAGTGGATGAAAGACAAGTTACGTGCAAACTGTAGTGACAATCCAGCCATGAAGAGTGACAAGAGTCACTTGTGATGTTTATTTAAGTGTGGATTCTGGGTCCCACTAGCAAGATTTGCAGCATTTCAGTTTTGAGAAATACTCTTTTGGACCCTGAGAAACAGTCTATTATAAACACCCTGAGTACACACACTTATATTTTACTTATTTTTCAAATTCCCGGTTTTGAGAATGTCTTATTTTTATATTCAAAAACAAACATCTATTTTCAACAAAAAGAAAGGATTCAAGTTGCTGTCCGAGATTACTAAAGGTTACTTAGCAGACTTGGGGTTCTAATTGACATGCCTCTGGTAGGTGTGAGCTCAGGCCCATAATGAAGCCCTCTCTTAGGCACAGGGTTTAGGAGAACAAGCTACTGCAGCCGGACCCGCAAGGGAACCGCACAGCCAGTGGCCAGGGCCTTCGCCTCCTTGACTCCCTTTGGTCACATTCAACAGCTTGTGCTCAAGGTCTGTGAGGCGAAGGAATCCACTACCAGCCTGGAGAGGTGGTCTCTGGATACTTCACCATCTAGGTATTTACAGTCCTCTCAAGATAAGAAACTCCATACCACAGGGAGGGGGAAAGGGACAGTTTCAGAAACTCCTCAGAGGACTTTGTTAACACCAGGACAGCCCCTGGTATTCTGACTGGAATGAGAGGCGTCACCTTTGACCAACACCTTAGGGAGCTCTGAGCTTCTCCAGACAACTCACTCACCTTAGAGGACAGGGGGCTGTTGGTGTCTACCTGAGGGCATCCAAACCCTGAAGCTTTGCTAGCCAACCCGTGTGAGCGAACCAGGGAGTCCACACTCACTCAGTGGGAGACCCTGCCTCGCTGTCTCAGAATCGGGTGAAGAGAGAGAAGACACCTGTACTGACCTCTGGCCTCCACATGCAGACATGCATATATATATACATATGCACACATATTCATACATATACACCACCATCTATCTCCACGTATGCAAAGATTCAGTATCTCACATTTGCCAGGATGCAGTGCTAATTACCACACAGCTTTCTATTGCTGACTGTCTCCTCCTCCAGAGATTTAACTCAGGTTACCCCGCTTACATAGCAAGCATATTTATTTGCTGAGCTGTCTTCCTAGCCCCAAGACGGACTCTTTTTAAAGTGGAGATGAGTTTCCAGAAAGCAACAATGATGTGAAGATGCCTGCACAAACCCACGATCACAACCTAGTTTAGTGTTATTTTAAAATTCGAACCTGTAGCAACTGAAGTGTTAGTTGCTTGTCCGAGTTCTCAGAGCACCTCCTCCTTCTGCCTTCTCAAAGCTAACACGTAGCGCTAAGCATGGACATGGGTAAGGTTGAGATGGCACTTGGGGGTCTGATATGGGCTCCAGTGAGGTGAAGCTATGCTGCTCTTGGCCAGAGGACCTTAGACTATCAGTCAACAACCAGGAGTTCCTGCATGCAGGGTTTGGGGTCTGAACTTTGACCTTTCCTCCCCGGTTGACGGAGGGAGGCATGGCTATTATAACTGCAAGAATGTCTCCCAAAATATTCTACTAATTATTAATTTCCCCAACATCTATCTTCAAATCCCTCAGCTTTTTTTTTTTTTAAAACCGTGTGCTTGTTCAGAAGAAGATCTCTTATGACAGAATTACAGAAATACAATTTAACCAACATTAACCGAATTTCTGCCTGCACTGTGCCTCGCCCACTTCTCTTACGTAACCCACAGAAGCAAGCAGATGGTTCGTCGTGATGAAATATGCACGCATGTGTCTAAACCTGTGTTTAGTAATGCACACATTCAAATTAAGGTTAGGAAAGGGAGGGCTAATAAATTCCATAATACAGGTTAAAGGTCAGGCAGCCTGTAGGTAGCACAGGGTTGAAGTGTGGCGGCTTTTCTTCCCCACAACACCTCCTACAACACACTCAGACAAATCTCTCATGCCTGTTTTACCAGGGACCTATTTTTTTGCCTACTTGCCCTAGGGCAAAAGTCACTCAAATGTTTGAATGAGGCAGCTGGTTTGCTACCTACCCCAGGGACTGACGTAATCTTCTTCATCAGCATCTTCTTCATCACCATCTTCATCACTGTTTTGTCTGAGAGTCAGGCCTGACAAACAGTTCTACGTGAAGGGTTCTTCAAGAGATTTGCCTCTGTAGTGTTTTCTATTTGGTTACACCCTTCTCAGGACAGATGGAGCCAGTGCACAACGTTGTTTAATGCCCCTGGCCTGCGTTTTCACTTAAGTTCTGGGGAAGTACTTGCAAGGACAATCCCTGCAATGTCCCAGAGGTCGAGGGGAGTTGTTCCCAGGAGAACACACCATGCTCTGTACCCTGCAGAGGATCCGGAACAAACAAGTATTCAAGGTGCTAAATAATATACCCATTAAAACTAAACCGCCATCCCGCAGGTCAGGCTCAGCTTATGGAAAAGGTCCCTACTTTGTCACGGTACAGAGAAAATGATTTTAAACTGCCACTATGGCTGTGCTTAAAAACTCATGCAGCTCCCAGGATACTCCAGCCCCTCCCCAGGCTGTTTTTAAGATGAGCAGTGTAACTGTCTTGAACGGGTTCTGACTAGGAGGGAATGGCAGACAGTAGTTTTCCAGTGCAATGAGGGGTTCTGGTTAGGTAGTTAGTTAGTTCTGGTTCAGTCTGGTTAGTTCTGGTTCAGACACTTCCTGAGAACTGAATGTGTCTCCTCTTTACGTTATTGGAAGCAGGATGCCCGGATCCAAGACAGCACGAGACGGTGTTTTGTACTAACAGTAGTCAGACTGGGTGCTTTCTAGGATTTGATGCTGAAATTTGGTATTATTACTTCAGGGGAATCCACTTAATATAAGCCAAAATATATCTGTACACTTTGTTATGTAAGTCAATGTTACATAACACTAATCTCCTAAACATTCGTACCTATTTGTTATAAAGTATATGGACAAATTCAGAGAGATGCCATCTTGTAATGACATCTTGGCTAACCAGTGCCAGAGTCAGCTGTTCACTCACCATATTGAAGCGTGGGAAGTTAGGCATGGTCTCATGGATCGAAGGCTGGCTTCCGGCTTACTATGTAGCCAAGGCTAGCCTTGAACTCCTGATTCTCCTGCATCGACCTGCTGAGTACTGAGGTTGCAGGTGTGCAATGCTGTGCCTGGCCTCTCGTTTCTGAAACAGTCCCGTCCTTGACTCTAGGCAGTGTCTCCAGACAGGAATTACTTACTCTCTCACGATTCGTGAGATTCGCCATCGGAACCGGTTAAGAACAGGAGCTGAGAATCAGTTTGGGCAATGACGGCACCCATGTTTCTGGTGACAGTAATTGTCCAAGAACTGATGAACGACCCCATGTTTGCTGACTTAAGATGGAAGAATTTTCTTCTCAGGCATTGTGATTGTTTTAGGCTAGAACTTGCAGCTGGCAGCCATGTGTGCACTGGGTAGACATGGTGAGCCCATAGTTGAGGAGAGGAAGTGACAGGTAAGAGCTTTGATGACATGTTGTTCCTTGACTTTAGTTGTTCCTAAAGCCAGCTTCCTCAGCCCTTGTTTGTGACATAATACCCACCTCACCTTGCTATGTCAGTGCAGAGTTTCTGTCACTCATAGTAAAAAACAAAACAAAAAAACAACAAAAAAGTCAAAACAACAACAAACCAAACCAAAACAACAACAACGAATAACACTATTGTGTGAAGTTGAAGATGAAATGAAGATACAAAAGCAACCAAGGAGCTGAAGATGTGGCTTAGTTACCTAGCATGCTTGAAGCCCTGGGTTTGACTGCCAGCACCACAGAAATTGGGCGTGAAAGTGCACACCTGTAGTGTAAACGCTTGGGAGGTAGAGGCAGGAGAATCAGAAATTCAAAGGCCATTTTTGGCTACATAGTGAGTTCTAGGTCAACTTGGAGAGACATGAGACCTTGTCTCAAAGATGATGATAGTGATGATGATGATGGTGGTGGTGATGATGATGGTGATGATGGTGGTGGTGATGATGATGGTGGTGGTGATGATGGTGGTGATGATGATGATGGTGATGATGATGGTGATGATGATGATGGTGATGATGATGGTGGTGGTGATGGTGATGGTGGTGGTGATGACTTTTTAAAATGTAAATCGCTATTTCCCTAACTCCTTCTCAGGAGGTACGAATTAAGGTATGAACATATTAATAACACAGGTCAATAAATGGGACACCCACTCATTCATCTAACCAAGGCTAAGAGCAGCAATGGTGGGGACCTGGAACTGGGATCTTTGGGGACAAACGGACTCACGACTACCTTGGTTTCCTCTCTACTTTTCTCTGCATCTTAACTCCGTCTCTCAGTCTAGCTGTCATCCGGTAGGTGTGACATGGCTGCCAGTAGCTTGAGTCTAATCATCTTGCTTTCAAATTGTAGACATCTTTCTTCCCCTCTTCAAAGAAGTCAGTGAGTCTCTGAATAACCAGAATTAGAGAATCGTTCTGGCTTGTTGGGCTTGGGTCAAAGGGTCCTCTCTGAGTCGGGTACTGTGGCCAGTGGTTCTCGGTAGCAGAACTGCAGTTTCTGTTGTCAGAGCAGCTATGAGGAAAGGAAGGCAGATCCACTGATAAGGGAGGATTAGTTATCCAGGAGGGTCTGTGATTCAAGAAAAGGGCACAGCGCAATGTCCTTGTTTCCCTATACTGACAGTTCCCACTGTCATCCTTCCAGACTCTTTCAATTGTGAGCAAACTTATAAATGTGGGAGAATCCCAGTGGGTCTGCTTATGCAGTGGGCGTGGCCATGGGGTGTGAGTGTGGGCAGCTCAGAGGCAGAGAGAGGGCAAGGCTGTGTGAGGAAGGGCCTGGACTACATCCCTAGCACCAAGAGAAATGAAGGAAGGAGGAAGGGGGTGAGGGAGATGAGGAAAAGGGGGAAGGCAGGAGGAATGAAGGAGAAAAAGAAAAAGCACATGTAGGATTTCCAGTTTTCTGTTCTACCAAGTAGCCTTGTGCTTACTTAGCCCCATGAGAAAATCAGAACTTCCCAAAGAAAGCTGGAGGGACTGGGATAGCCCAGGGACTCAGATAGCCCGGGGACTGGCATAGCCTGGGGACTGGGATTGAAATCCATGCCTAACCTTTGGCAGAGGACACCATTCTGAAAAGAGCTTACAAAGATCAGGGTCTAGGAATCTAGGAAACACAGCCGTTGGGTTTTTTGTATAAAAGAGCAACATTTATATCATTAAAAAATGTAAATATATATCTCTATGGGGTTTTATAATTGAAAAGACAATAATACTTTCATATTTGGTCATCATTAAAGGGAATCCATAAGTCCCTATGGTAAAAGCAATGGGAGCCAATGACCTTCATGTCCAAGGCATCCAGGGCTCATGTCTCTGTGTGCTCTGTCCTCACATTAAACCAGGGCTACTAAGTGGAACCAGAAGAGAAAGACAGACAGATTGTGTGTGTGTGTGTGTGTGTGTGTGTGTGTACATGTGTGTGTATGAATGTGAATGTAAAAGTGTATATATGTGTGTTTGTGTATGTATATGTATGTATGTTTATGCGTCTATGTGTGTATATGTGTGTGTGTGCGTGTGTGTGTGTGTATGTGTTTGTGGGTATGTATGTCAGTCCCACGTCCTTGTGTAGCTTACACAAATGCTCCTCCTCTGAGCCATGTCCTCAGTCCTTAAGACACATGGTTTCTTAAGTAAGAAGAGTTTTCCACAGTCCCCAGACTTCTTGCTTGGGAAAGCTGGATATCAGATTATTCTAACCTGTCTATGTAAAGGCAAACGTGGAGGGAAAATGAGGCCTGCCAACTGCCACCAACAGCTTGCCACCACGTGTGTGGGATGCTTGCCCTTTGGTGAAGCTATGACGTCAGTCTCAAGCCTCGCCTCTTGAGAAGGAGCTGGGTTTCCAGGTAAGTGTTCCTGACCATAGATGTCGTCTTAAAGCCACATGTACAGCGTGATTGGTTATGCAGCTACAGCAGCTAAGACATAGATGGCAGGAAGAATGAGTTCAACAACTAAACAGCCATGTGGGCTCAGTCTGCAAAGAGCCTTGCGGCACAAGCTTGCTGCCTGAGTTAGATCGTCAAAAGCCACGTAGGGCACAAGAAGAAAACCAACTCAACAAAGTTGTCCTCTGACCTCCACGTGGGTTCTCTGTCATGTGTGTCCCCTGCCGCATCATTCACACACAGACACACAAAATAATAATAATGGTTTTGAAAAGTTTAGCAGTTTATTCCTCTGCAACAGTCAATGTCAGGCTGTGAGATTCTGTCCCATAAATTCTGAGAAGTACATGTTCTCAAAACACTTTTATTTCTAATAATTAGACATATGAGAACTCTGTTGCAGAGAAAACTAGATATATTGTTTCTTTGCTCTAAGTAAAACTTCAAGCAAGGGCTGGTGGGTAAAGGAGCCTGCCCCTAACCCTGATGACCTGAGTTTGATCCTGGGATCCAGAGTGTGATAGGGATGCTTATTAGGAGAGAACTGGTTTCCTCAAGTCTTCACAGTGGTACCTGTGCTTGTGTGTGTGTGTGCGCGCACACACACACACACACAAATATACACACACATACACTAACACACATATATTCATACACAGATATTCACACATACATATGTGCTCACACCCACACATACTTCCACAAACATACACTAATACATGTATTCACACACATATCATATATACACACAGATACATGCACACAGGCACACACATGCATCCATACACAAGAAGGACAATTAGGCCAGAAAACTGAGTTCATTTCCCCTCCAAAAGAACAAAACACACCAGTGAGACAGCCAGCATCTCTCTGCCCACCCGATGGGGTGGCCTTTTAAAAGCTAGACAGACCTAACCCTTTAAAAAAAATCACACTGAATAAAAGCACTGCTGTTGTATGTTTTAGAACTCTGGCTGTTTACTTTCACAAAGTCATTTGTTGAGAAAATTCATGCTACTGAGGTATTTTTAGTTCTGTAAACGCTGTTAATTGCTAAAGGAAGGGGTTTGGGAAGAATTTGTGCTAATATTTGCTTTCCTGAGCTCCAGTGTCCTCAGCTGCAGGCTCAAAGGAGTCAAAGTAAGGGCTCAGTAGAGGAAGAAAGGGCTTGGCTTTTCAAAAATACCTGTTTTTAGAAAAAGTTAAGTTAGCCTGGGCAGTCTAGGAAGCCGGACAATAAGTTGCTCTGAGCTGACATCTAAATGACAACTTTTGGAACAAGTGAATTGAGTACTGGCTCTTTTAGCTACGAGCCTATACAAAACTCTTGAATCAGCGTGACAGAGCATCTCAAAGCCATGCAACATGTGTGCTCAGAAAGCAAGGCCAAGAGCAACTTTTAATACCCAAAATAAATCCTTAAGAAATACGAATTAACAGTTGTGACATATTACCAAGCACAAGGTCTGAGAGATGCTGCACCCCATGCTCAGACATAGACTGACAAGCCTAGAGGAACGAAGATACCCCAACAGTTTTCATGCCAGTAGAACAACAAGTGGGGGTTTGCATTTTCCAGTCCAGTATTGGATTTGCGATCCCCATGGCTCAGACATAGCCCTGCTTCCTCTTGTCATCGTAACTTTTAGGCAGGTATGAGACGAAAATGGTGTTTCAGCATGCACCTTCAAGTCATGGATCATTGGTCCTATGTCCCTTTAGCTGCTTCCTGCCTTCGTTCCTTCCACTCTATAGGCCTACCTATGAGTAAGTGTCAGCTCCACCTTCTGCTCTGTCTTGTCTTTTGTCTACCGTATTCCCACTCCCTGATGGCTTCCTCCCCTCACTCCAGATCCCCTTCTGTTTCCATTTCTCTTTCTTATCATTTATTTTACTTTAGCCCACACACATGAGCCCTCCCCCACCACATCACATGACCCCTCTACTCTACCACACAATACACTCACACTATACTCACACATGTACCCACACCACACATAACACACACACACATACACTGCACATCACTCAGATATCACATACACCACATATACAATCACAATATACTCACACATGTACCACACATACACATACACACACTATGCATACAATCTATACACCAAATACATATGCACAAAACCCACACATTACACAAATACTAACATACACCACCACTGCACACAATCACATATCCACACACACACATCACACCTACACATAGACCACACACATACCATACCATACACAGAAATACCTCACACATGTACCATACACATACACACACTACACATATACCACATATGCACATACACCTCACACATGTACCATACACATTCACACACACACACACACACACACACCATGCACAAAGTATGCCTGTGTGCATAGCTATGCCTATTTTTCACAGAGAATTGGAAACATGCAGTATTTGTGTTTCTTTGCTTACTTCAATTAAAACAGTGATTTCCAGTTGTGACCACTTTCTGCGCATGTCAGTTGTGTGTCTCTTTACATCTGTATAAAATATCACTGTGCACGTGGACTACATTTTCTTTATCCACTCATCTGCTGATGAGCATCTAGGCTGGTTCCATTTCCCAGCTTCTGAGAATAGAGCAGCGGTGAACATGTCAAGCAAATGTCTCTCGATGTCCCAACAACCCCTCTCAAACACACAAGATCTAGTTTAGTTGGGTTTTTAGCTTTAACTTTTGGAAATGTAGCAAAGCCATCTTTGAATTCGTCTGTGTTGACTGTCAATGTAAATGTTTTGAAGGGAGGGAAGGTTGAAGCTCAAGTAAGTTAATGTTACGTGCCAAGCGATAGCTCTGTGTTTACAACCGAAGAGACTAAGCTTTTATGATTAAACAGCCTAGAGTCACATCACAGTGAAAGGCAATCAAAGTACCTCTCTCTAACCTTGAACTCACTTTGTAGCCAGAGCCAGTCTTGAACTTGTGATCTTTCTGCCTCCTAGCCTGGTCAAAGACTGTATCTGATTGTGTATGTGCTTGTGTGGGCTGGTACACGTGCCGGTGTACGTGTGTAGTCAGAGGGTCAATGTCTTCTGTGATCATTTTCTACCTTATTATTCTGATGTTTTTGAAAGGAGCACAGCTTTATTTAGCTGTTGACTATTATCGCCCTGCACCCTGCAGCAGGGATAGGTCCCCAAACAGGCTAGCCTCCACCTTAAGTGTTGAGACAAGACCTCTCATTGAACCCGGAGCTCCCTGTTTTAGTTTAGTTTTGGGTTGGCCATTGAGCCTTGGGATCTACCTACCTCTACCTTCCCAGAGCCTGGATTCAGTCACATACTGTCTAGTCAGGTCCTCATGCTCCTGTCAGGCGCTCTACGCACTGAGCCATCTCCCCAGAATTCCTCACCCAGCCCCAACAACATTTCTAATAAAGGAAGATTAAAACAAAGACTCCTCTCATGACTTCATGTAGCTTGCTTCAAAGCCAAAACTACAGGGACTGAGAAGAGAGCTTGCCCAGGCCTGATGGTGGGATTATAAAGGCCCTGGGGACCTTTGTAGATGACAAAGTGACAGACGCGTTATTTTTCATTTCCTCTGTTTAGTTTAGAGTTGCAGTGCTGGGTATTGAACCCAGGACCCTGTGTACACAGTAGGCCAGTGCTCTGAGCCCCCACCCCAAACACTCTGAATCCTGACTGGGCTTGTCTTTATGCTGCAGACATAGCTCAATTAGTAGAGGGCTGGTCTATCACGCGTGAAGCATGGGTTCAATCCCCAACAGCACATAAATCAGCCCATGCCTATAGCCCAGCGCTCTGGAGGTGGAGCCAAGAGGAGCAGAAATTAAAGACGGTTCTCAGCTACATGGTGAATATGAGGAGAGTCTGAGCTATGAGACACTCTTATCAATACTCTCAATATTCCTCTGCCACCAAAAATAAAACAAAAAAAAAAAAAACCCAACCAACAACCAACTAAACAAACAAAAAACCCAAACCAAAACAAAAAACCTTAAAAAAAAAAAAAAAAAAAACCCTCATCCAAAAGAAAGTATAAAAATAACAAAGAAACAAAGAGCATCTGAGAATAAAAAGAGATAAGCAAAATGGGGAAAATGTCAATATACGCTATATCTGAAAATGATAAATATATGTAAACATTTCATAAATATTAGATTTAACTATTCAGATCAAACAGTCTGTGGTTAGGGTAACTACATGTTACTAGAAGTCCTCTGTGAGGGGCTGGATAGGTGGTGTAGAACACTGCTCTTGCAGAGGACCTGGGTTTGACTTCTAGCACCCACACAGCCAGTGACTCACAACTGTCTGTAATTTCGGTTCCAGAGGATCTTACACTTCCTTCCTCCTTTCCTTCCTTCCTCTCTTTCTTCCTTTCTTTCTTTCTTCCTTCCTTCCTTTCTTTCTTTCAAAAGATTTATTTATTTATTTATTTTATATGAGTACACTGTAACTGTGTTCAGACACACCATAAGAGGGCACTGGATCCTGTTATAGATGACTGTGAGCCACTATATAGTTGCTGGGAATTGAACTCAGGACCTCTGGAAGAGCAGTCAGTGCTCCTAACTGCTGAGCCGTCTCTCCAGCCTGATCTGACACTTTCATCTGACTTTTGTACACATCAGGCATGCATGTGGTGCACATAGATACATACATCAATACATACATTCATAAGTGAAATAAAATAAAGACTTTGAAAACATAATTTACTTCATTAGATTCTTAAAAGAGGAAATTAAATCAAGGCAGGCTTATTACTTACTTTATATGATTATAGGTTACAGGCTATAGGACAATGAGTAGCTGCAGGGAGGAAGCCCAGGAGCTGAGGGAAGCCTAGGGCAGGTAAGGCCCTGAGAAAGGCTGGGATGTTAGCAGGGTGACACTGAGGGAGGGAGCCTGGAGGCCAGCATGCACTTTGACATGCTAATAGGCACCGAAGGTAGCCATATGTCCCTACTGCCTTTTGGAGTTTGGGGAACTGGACTTTCCTTTGGACCTGACAGAATTTTGAACTCTTAGAAAAGAATTGTCAAAATGCAAACTATAATGACAGTCATCTGTTTTGAAGGACATTGTCCTTAAGGGACAGTCACAGCCTCTGTGACAAGTTTCATAGGACTGTCACTTAAGAATGCAGCAGGTGTCATGGTGACTATGTCAGTGCTGTGGAACTGCTATTTAGAGGGAGCACATGTGACCCCACCATGTATTAGCTGAAGGCAGCGTGCCCAAACTGTAAAGGAACTTGCCTAGTACATGCAGGGTTGGCCAAATCTATGTCACAAAAACATCTAGCTTGAGTTCCCACATTTTAAAAAGGTTGTTGAGAAGGGTGGAGAGGACCACACAGGGAGAACAGATGACGAGGGTGCCTAGAAGGAGGTGGGCAGCTGTGTGGTGGACTTTCCTAAGCATGGTACCTCAGAAGCACCAGCAGGTGGATTTCTGTGAGTTCTGGGCCAGCCTAGAGTTTCAGACCTGTCATTTACAGAAGGCAGTGGAATTATCGGAGCTGTGATATTTAGTTCCAAGAATCATGTTCTTTACACGGTGAAGTGTTCTCTGCTATAAAAAGAGAACAGACAAATCACACTACACGTCCTAATGAGTCAGGCTGCGACGGCAGAGAATTAAGCAAATAGGAACAGAAGGTCACGGCGATCGCTTGACAGACAACTGCCTATACCTTTTGATTCCAAAATTAGCAGATGAGCTGAGAGGCTCTCCACAGTGTCGCAGCTGGAGCTGAGCCTGGCTCTGGCTGACACTGGATCCCCTGGATTGCTGCTTGGATACTGAGACCTCTCTGTAGGAAGAAGGACTCCCCTGCAGTTCTAGACCAGTAGCAGCATTGCTATTGGTTCATTCACAATGGCTTCCAGCTGGTGATGTGAGTGACCTTGCTGTTGACCGACCCATCAGTCCACACAGAGGCTCATCTATAGGAGCTATCTCCCTGGAACGAGGGCAAAGGGTTGATGTTCACCTCATTGCCCTTGCTTGCTTCCCATTGACTCCCCAGTCATACCCTTTCATCCCCAGCCTTCTCTGAAGACATAGGAAATAACACTCTGCAGCTGCTCATGGTTGTACATACCCTGTGATCCCAGAGCTTGGGTGTGGAGGTGGAAGGGTCAGGAGTTCAAGGCTAGTCTGGGCTACAGGAGACCCTGTCTTAGTAAGCAAAAGCAATAAATAAATAAAGCCCTTCCTTTGGCAAGCTGATTCTCCTTAAAGAAGTGTCTCCTGGGAAGACGCTTACTGGGCAAAGTGCTAGCTGCTCTAGAGTTAGGACCTAAGTCTGACTCAGTGCTGGGGTACACCTGTAATCCCAGGGTTGCTGGAGACTGATGGATTTCCTGGGGCTTTCTGGCTAGTTAGTCTCTGAGTTCCACATTCCTTGGGAGCCTTTTGGTCCAAGGGACTTAAACGTATTTTGTCTGATCCTCTCTTCCTAGTTTTTGTGACAAGCACATCTTAAACACCCGCTGTTTCCCATACTGTGTTGGGCACCTGGGACTCAGTGGTAAGACAGGTCGATCTCTTTCCCCTAGAACTTGTGGCCCACTGTGGTGGTCTCAGACATTCTTCTACCTGGACACATTTGAGGGACGCACATGGCTTTATGCAAACCGGTGGTGACCACAGCTCTTCCAAATAAACCAGAGACTCGCAGCTAGAGACACTTAGTCTCTAGTGTTTAGATGCTATGATGGTGACTCACTCGCTGCCTTTTGGGTAAAGTGGAGGACATCCACAGCGGGAATGGAGTTAGGCAAAGGTCAGGGGCAGCTCTCAGAAGGGAATGACATTCAACAAAAACCGAAAGAGGAGTGCATGCTTCATCAGAGGGCATAGGACAGGTGCGAAGGTGGGACATCATTCTAGTCTACGATAGCACTCAGAGAGACAACAAAGTGCTGGACAGGGAGGGTGGAGTGCAGGAAGGACAGCTAAGCGTGGACCCCTTTCTGAGAGGATGTGAAGTTTGAGGATCTGTGTTAGCAATCTTTCATTGCTGTGAAGAAGGGCTTAATATGGTTTCAGTTTAAGAAGGTTGTGCTTGCCTCAGTGGATGCCCCCACACCTGTCCAGTTTAACTGGACTCGAGTTATCAGTAACAAGAAAATATGAATTTGGATAGGACATGAAGGGTGGCACCAGGGGGAGTTGAAGGTAGTGGTGGATGGATGTGATTGATCAATTTACACTGTACAAATGTTTGAATTCTTCAAAGAATAAATAGTATTTTTAAAAAGGGATACAGTCTGTTATGGTGTGGAAGGAGTCACGTCTGGTCGGGAAGCAAAATAGCAGACAGGAAGTGGGCCTGGGCTATACAACCTCCACCCACCTCCTCTAGTAAAGCTCCACCCCTCTAGTAAAGCCCCACCCCTTAGTAAAGCCCCACCCCCTCTAGTAAAGCCCTACCCCTCTAGTAAAGCTCCACCTCCTCTAGTAAAGCCCTACCCCCTCTAGTAAAGCCCCACCCCCTCTAGTAAAGCCCTACTCCCTCTAGTAAAGCTCCACCTCCTCTAGTAAAGCCCCACCTCCTCTAGTAAAGCTCCACCTCCTAAAGGTTCCATCCCTGCAAAACTACCCCAGTAGCAGGGGTGGGGGTGGGGGCCTACACATGAGCCCCGTGGTAAACTTTCACATCCAGACCGTAACAGTGTAGTGGGAATGTAGAGTCAGAGATGTCTGAGTGGTACCGAAAGCAGTCCCTGGAGCAGCAAGGGGAGCAGGCACCCCAGGAGACTGTGTTCAGACTCCCACATTTAGGAAGGCACCCTAAGAATTCTAGCCTGTAATGGACTCGGGAGGAAGCTGAGGCAGAGACATCAGGTGTGTGGTCACTGGCAGGAGAGACAGGTTAATTTCCAATCCACAGATGAGGAAACAGAGCCAGATAGAGGCTTGCCTAGGCCGTCCAGCTGGGATGGGGCCAGTGTTAGCCCAATCAGATGGCTGCCTTCCAGATCGCTTGTGTCTAGTACTCGAAACTGTGGTCTTACAGTTTCTCATTCAGATATCAGATCCTAATGACAGTCCATCCACCCAAAAGAGGCTAGTCCAGCCTGCTCTTGTCTAACATCAGGTAGAGCAGTCACCTCACAAGGGGATCTGCGCACACCGTCTGACCTTGAAGAAGGTTGTTAGCTAATCTGAGCACTGCTCAGTTTCCCAGGTTCTCAGTATGATTAGTAGGGAGAAGAGATTCCATCACTGCCAAGAGGCTGCCCAAAGTTTAATCATTAAGCGACTTTACAGAGCACCTTTACAGATTTAAGACAATTGGAAAATCAGCTTAGTTCACCTCGTTTTCCCAAACCGTTTTTATTTTGTTTGTTTGTTTGTTTTTGCTTTTTTTCTAACTCATGTTAGATACCCCTGACAGCTACCATGTTAAACCAGGACTAGGGTGCAGGGACGAATAAAGGCGGGCCACTGTCACGGCCCCGCCTCCCAGAGACAAGTGCAAAGGGCAGCTGATTGCTTTTGAGAACTGCCTGAACTCTGGCCTGGGCTCACACCCTACCAGCCACGGGTCCCAGTGAGTCTGAGAATTTGTTTTCTTATCTGTAAATTGGGCTCAGCTCACCGGATACTGTGAGAGTTTAATGGTCTCATGTATATCCGAGACCTCCTACAAATGCTGCCCACAGGACTGTCCTGTGACCAGCTGTAGCAACCGCCTTTGTGTTCAGCCTTGCTCGCTGGTATAGGGACTGAGAGTAGAGCCAGTCAGGCTACCGCCGACGGACCTTGTGATTGCCAGAGAGCAAGCCCCAAGCAGAGGAGCCAACAGCACAGATTTCCCAGATGTCAGACAAAAGAACTGATCCAACTTCATTTCTTCCTTTCTTCCTTGGCTTTGTGCACAGTAAATCTTGCACTGAATGGGCTCTGAGTGTGAGACCAGCCTGGGCTACATAGCTCCAAGCCAGCCTGGCCTATAGAGATCTATCTCAAACACACCTTTCTAAGGAAAAAACAAAACCAAAAACAAACAAAAAAATCGAGAAGGGACCAGGTACACCCCAGACCTTTTGTGGGTTAACAACCCAATCCTGGCTTACTGAGAATTGAGTTTGTCGAAGAAGCTGAGGCTCCTTTGGGTCCTGTATACTAGTGAGGGTCTCCCCATTTGCCACTTGTAGGCCTGGTTAGAGTGGTTTAGGTTAGCTCCTCTCATGGTATTTCTACAAACCAGTGTTACAGCCTGATTGTCTTTAAATGAATCTGAGGTCCATGTCTCTACACACTCAGGTGAACAGCCACCCAGGCATGCTAAACTTGATCAGTGTCTCCCTGGGGCAGCACCCAGTGCCTGAGCCCACCGTCAAGACCAAATTCTGCTATAAGATAGAGTGCGTAGAGGAGGAGGAGAGAGGAAGCCAGCCAGCTCTGCAGACACCCGGTCCTATTCACGGCTCCTCCGTACTCTGATGTCATGCACTTCCTGCTTTCGCACTGCGGAGTCTGGAGGTCAGTCGACTGAAACGAGCCCATCACTGCCACTATCTTGCATCTTATTTTCCATGATCACTCTGTCACCTAGCCAACTGCCCCGCCCCCTAATCCCACGTCTCTTGGCTTTCCAGCTCGTATTGTCATCCCCTCCCCCACCCCCACCACCCCAGGAAGGCGGCTTCCAAACAGCGTGTATCAGGAAACCCCACTACTGGTGACTCCAACTGAGGGTTGGGGTGGGGTCGGAGTGAATCTTCTGTTCTTGCTTGAGAGTCCAAATCCCTAGCTTAAAAAAAAATGATTTAAAGTATATAATATACATGTATATGTAAATTCGTATATGTAGTTAAGCTGGGCGTGATGGTGCACACCTGCAATGTCGGTGTGCAAACTCAGACTTGAGGCAGGAGTTTCACCGAGAGTTCGTTGACAGGCCAGCTTGTGTTATACAGTGATGTACAATTCAGCTTAGGTTACAGTAAGATTCTATCCAAAGAGCTAAAAAAAAAGAAAGAAAGAAAGAAAAGGGAAAGGAAGAAACATGAATTGTTCAAGTGACAGAGCTCTCTCTCTGTCCAGGAGCCCGGGCTAAGCTGCGGGGCGAGATCACTGCACCGTGCACTCTCCGTCCGGGCCCAGCCCCCTCCCCCCCCAATCCGCCACCGCGCAGCTCCGCGCCGCCGCCCAGCGAGCGGGAGACTCCCCAGGGCTCTTTAAATACGAGCTATAAATACCACCGGGCTCGGCGCGCGCGTCACCGCCCCGCCGGCTTGCGATTGGCCGCCGTGGGTATCTCATTTGCATAGGGGGCTGACACAACCCTGCGGCGACTTGGGCGGGAGCGCGCCTGCCCCTCCCCGGCAGGATAGTGGGCGGAGTCACCGGACCAGCGGGCCGGCAAGTCTGAAGTAGGGTGGGGTGAGGTGGCATGTGTCGATCATCCCTGCATCGCTGAGGAGGCTGAGGCAGGAGGATTGCCTCCAGGCCAGCCTGAGCTGTGTAAAAATGTGGAGACAAAACTATGAATATATGCATATATATGCACATACATACATAGTACATATATACATATGTATATATAATTTTTAAAAAATAAAATGGGGCAGGTGGTGGTCCAGTAGGACGTCCTCCGCCTTCAGGGAACATTAGCTCTGCCCGCAGGTTGACGCTAGATCTTTTTTTGCTTTCTACGAAAAGTTTTCAAGGAGACCCAGTTGCAGATGCTGCGGGTGGCTCCTAGCGGCTAAATTTAAACCACGTGAGATCTGACCCGCCACGGTTCTGTGAGATGACTGGCCACTCGGATGCTCAAAACAGACTACGTGCTGTGTTCACTGTGAGATGCAGTGAGCTAGAGAAGAGAGCCAGCAGGGCCCGGAGATGCAGGACGTTCGATGCCTCCTGGTTTAGACCCGCATTTAAATTGCATCGGAGCAAGGTGCGGTGAAGCTGAGGCAGGAGGATTGAGACTATCGGCAAACAAACACCCAAGCAGAATTTAAAAAGCAACAAACGAACAAACAAACAAAACAAAACAGTGCCTCCCTCCAGCCCAGATTAGAAAGCCAGGTCCTTAAAGCAGGCGCGGCACATCCAGGCGGGTCTGCCAGGTTGTGTGAAGTAGTCAGACAAAAAGCGCGAGCCCCAAACATCTTACTAAATTATGTTAATCGACGTTCTCCCGTGACATCTGTGTAGTCCTGAATAACCCAGAGCTCGCTCATTCAGCGACTTCACGTAAAAGTGAAGACAATGCCTCAAGCTCTTTCAAGCTGACTGCTTGGTAGTTCGCAGTTGTTTAAAAAAAAAAAAAAAAAAAAAAGACAAGTAAGCGCTTTGGATTTTAGCAAAAGAGCTCCCTCTGCTGGCAAATGCTTCACCATCACTGATACCAAAGACAAAGACCGGGCAGACTGGTATCCGGCTATCAGAATCAGCTACCTGAGCCTCACGATGATGTTAGCTGATATCACAGATGTCATTTTTTGGTTACTGTCAAGTAAATGAAATCATGCAGTTGTGAATGTTGACTTACAGAATTTTAACCTACACGTGTCAATAAAAGCCATTTTTAAATCCTTACAACTAACACATTAAATTAAAACAAGAGACAGATGTGTTATGCAAACATTATTTTCTGAGTTAACTATGTAAATAAAGAATACTTGCATCGAAGATACTTTCCTATAGTTTTAGTATTGTGCAGGACTTTTTTAAAAAGAGGTTTTAATTTTAGTTTTCGTTATATGCATCTGTGTAGATGTCTGTCACCTGTATGCCGTGTCCACAGAGGTCAGAAGAGGGAGGGCCTCTTTCATCTCTCCTAGGTGCTGGGAACTGAACTGGGCTCCTCTGGAATAGCAGCAAGCGCTCAGCTGCTAAGCCATCTCTCTGTAACTGACTGATGTGAATGCACTCTGCATGTTGGGCTACATTGTTACCTATTTGCATGCTTAGTAAATACGAAGGCTTTAAAATGCCTAGAAGGCCCTGCTTTAACAAGAGGGAAGCATGCCCAGTGCTGGAAACCTAACCGTCTACCCAGAGCTAGTAGAAGAACTTACAACAGCCGCTTTACTAAACGGACACATTCATTCCCTAACTACGTTGTGAATATTTGTCCTTATACCCACAGACAAGCGTAGTTCTCACTGCTAATCAAGGGAACTTCTCTTTGCAACAGAGGAAGGGCATTGCCAAAACCCAAAATGAAACAAAACAACAGAAACTGATAAAGAGAATCAGTGAAGCCCAGTCCCCAGGGATCCATCACAATACGGCTCCTGCACCCACGGGCCCAGGAATCCCTGCAGAACAGGGGGTGGGAAGACTCTAAGAGCCAGCAGAACGGGAGGAGTGCCGTGCGGTCCTGTCCCTGGAAACACAACTTTGATTACACTCATCATGGCTGCCTCAACAAGAACTAGACGACACCACCACCAATAGACACGCTAACATGGAAGGGGAACTTCAGGGGCCTCCACCCTAGAGAAAGAATTATGGGCAACTAGGAAATGCTGAGAACAGGAGAAATGGTCTTCCCTAGGTAGATTGAGCACATCAATTGATTATCCAATGCCAAGTGGTCAGTCCTTTAAAGGGTTTAAAGATTTATTTATTTTATGTTGTATATGAGTACACTGTTGCTGTCTTCAGACACATGAAAAAAAGAAGGCATCAGATCCTGTTATAGATGGTTATGAACCACCATGTGGTTGCTGGGAATTGAACTCAGAACTCCTGGAAGAATAGTCAGTGCTCTCAATCATTGAGTCATTTCTCTAGCCTCTAGCCCTGAGGTTTAAACACAGGTGACATTTCGAGACTGAGCAGGCAAGCAGGTTGTATTTATATATGTGGTGGTTTGAATGAGAATGGACCCCAATAGGCTCATATATTTGGATACTTAGTCCCTGTTTGGTGAACTGTTTGAAAAGGATTAGGAGGTGTGGTCTTGTTAGGGGAGGTGTGGTCTTGTTAGAGGGGGTTTGATCTTATTGGAGGATGTGTGGCCTTGTTGGAGGGGGTGTGGCTGGGGTGTGAAAAGGCACATTTTGGCTGCCACATCTACCGCTTGCCAGTTTGGGTTGCTGCTTGTTTGGTGGAGGACAGATCTATGTTTAGAGCTCACTGCTCAGACTGCTTAGAGTTTTTAGGCCTGAGGCTAACTGAAATCAGCGATGAAGAGATACATAAAGGACCCTTGTGTCTCCGTGGTAACAGCTAAGATGTCCCACAGCAAGCGCATTGCCCTCCTCTATAAAACGCTGTGGATAATGATCACAAATTGCCTGTCATCTCTATTCTCTTGACTCAGAGGAAGACTTAGAAGTATAATGAATGATTATATGAAGTTATTTAGAGAAAGCTTGAGGGCTGAGGGCTGAGGGCTGAGAAAGGAACTTACCCTGTGTATCCAGCCTATGGCATCCAGCATTCTTAAGGGAATCCAGAGTTCTTCCCTACCCCTGAACCCAAGCCCCTCTGTGATGAGCTGTGTGTCCCCACTCCTCATTTCTGTTGTTAAAGTCATCCCAGGTTGACTTCATATATACCTTGTAGGGTGATGACTATATTTGGATAAAGCTTTCACTAAAGCAGAATTAAATGGTATTCTTAGTGTGGGCTCCTGTAGCAGGATATTTATTCTGCTACATTGTATTCACAGTGGAGCTCGGTGATTAGGCAGTAGAAGAGGTGGAGCTGGGAGAGAAAAAAGGAAGGGGAGGGGAGAAAAAGGAAAGAGAGAAAAAGAAGGAGGAGGCTATCAGTCGTGGAGAACCACAGATAGGTCGAAAGCTGTCCTAGGGAGCAACTTCTATCAAAAGGTTAGATATTGGGTAACAACTCTAATTGTGTGGGCATCTTGTTGCTTGATCATTTCTAAATATATAAATACTTTAGATAATCATTAAGCTTTAAGAGTCTCATTTCTACAAGGTACTGTGAGGATGGCGGATATTGTCTGGGGTTCAGCTGAGCTTTGTGGATGCAGTGTGGTGGATTAGCAGAGCCATCCCCCATGCTGGCATCTCGTGGGTGGCGGGGCCTGAGCATCTAGCTAGCTAGAGCCCCAGTCAGAGCCAAGGAGCAGCAGGAACATGGTGGCTGCTCAGGAACAAGCCAGACTGGGCTCTGTTTTCTAAATATCCCCCTATAGGCTAGGCTTCTAGGCTGTATGGCTTGTGTCTACAAGAAGGGGACAGAACATAGTCATAGATGCCCAGAAGAAAGAGCATGTCGACCACAATGAGAAGCAGCGATTTGGGAGCCTAGGTGGGCAGTTTCAGGAGGGACCACACCTGCTGATGACCTTTGACTTCTAACCTCCACAGCAGTGGCTGCATATGCTACATAAATATGTGGTTGCTACTTTGTTTCTGAGGTTCTAGGAAGAGAGTAAAGGCTCTTTCCCCCAGGTCAGAAACCCTGTCTTCTTCACATGTATGGCTCTAAGACCCCACACCTCAAGCCAGTTCTAAAGATCCCATTCAAATATGCCTGGTGGTCGCCTTTTTCTCTGTTATTAAATGGTGACTACACACCATTCTGCTGTAGTTCACATATGTAATATGCACATCTAAAAGCTCGAAGATGGCTTGGATGTGTAGCAAAAGGCTTTGTGGTTGATCCAGCTACACTGCAGCTAGACCTGTGCTAGCAGGGTCCTGGAGTGACTAGTGAGCTAATGGTTAGGTTAGCAGTGAATGTAACTATGTTGCAGTGGGTGACCTTGAACTTGACTCTATCTCCTGAGCATCGGGATTACAGATGTGTGCCAAGACTCCCAGTTTTGAGCATGCTCGACAAGTACTCTACCAAATGACCCACATCACTAGTCTGCTAATTTGTAATCAAGCGCAGGGCTGGCTCCTGAGTCCCATAGACTTAAAAATGGCCTCTCCCTGTCATCCATTCATGCTAAACATACAGAGCTCTTTCTGTGTTGATACATGACTTGAATTTTGTATGTTACCAAGTGAGGTGTGTCTTTAAGTCTGGGTTATAATATTAAACTATTTTAGGTTTTACAAAAAAACCCCAAATTTACAAAAAATTCCAATTGTCTTTAAAAAAAAACCCAATTATTCATTCAAAGTTATGCCTTCTCTTTCATACACAATTTCCTTTAGGAAATTTTGCTCTATAGATCAATAGCCCAAAGGACATGCTTAGTAATGAGATGTTATGACATCAGGGCCAAACCAAGGTCTCTTCCAAACCCTACTGCCACGTAGAAACACTGCGAGACCTGCTGTTTACAAAGAGGGTCCCCAGGGAAGCCACATAACTTGGTCAAAGTTATAGTCAGAACTATGTTTCAAATTTGGTAGTGGGCTGGTTTGATGCTGCTTGTATTCTAATGCTAAATACTGGCTTCTCAAGGTGTGGTGTCCTTCTTTCAGGTAACTCTGGCTTGGGTCAAGTTGACATAGTATTGGCTGTCACACCATCTGACTTCCAGGTTAACTCCTCAGACAATAGAGAATGGTATCATTATATAAAATCAGAGATAGTAGCCATAGGCTGAGTACTAACTGCTTTTATAGTGTATGCAGTGCAATACTTTAGAAATTATATTCAGAAAATATCAGTTCCGCGTGATACACGTGAGACAGCATGAAGAAGAGAGAAAGGACCCGCAACCAAACACATTCTAGAGATGATGATCAAACGAAATTGTTTGTTTAACTGAAGAAGTCTGCAACATTAGAGGGATCCAGTCACACGTGTAGTCATTATGGATCACGTTGTCACACAACATCTTTCAAGAAATAGCAAACATTAACGAATAGGGGCATTTTCTGTTTTGCATGGGGGTACTATCTGAGCTCTCCTTGGGCCCAGAGATGGTTCAGGGAGAGGCTCTTGACACTCTGGGACACTGTTCTATGCCAGGGATTGCTATGACAACTTTCTGGCATTTTAAAAAATGTTGCTTACCTGTCAAAGTAGTTAATTAATTTTACGAGCTTTTAACGCCTTTGGTTATTGTTTATACACCTAAAAGATACATTTGGAAAGATAAAAGGCTTTCTTGTTGAGAGGTTTTCCAAATATGGTACAAGGACTTGGGTGTGCTCTGTGACAGGAGCTTTGAAGTGGTGATGGTACAAGCTAACAAAACCTGCAGTCAGCCTGTCAGCAGCAAACGGGGAGCCTGGCACTCCTCATTCCTGGCTCGTTCTGAGTTCTAGACTGCCCAGAGCAGCACCTTGCTGAGTCTCCAACACCAAGGTTAAATATTTCCTTTTTGGTTGTCCCGAGGGTGGAGAGCAGCTTTAACAGCCCGTGTCACCCAGCAGCGTTCTGTTCCTTCAATAAAAATCACAAGGATCGAAGTCCAGGGCCTGATTTACTGTTTCTGTCCTGCCTACATCAACTTCTAAGGTCCGCTTTCCAGTAACGCTCTCTGCTTTCCATCTTCCTCCTCATGGCCGCTGCCAAGAACTCCAGAGCCTATCCAGTTTCTTCTTCTGATTCCAATAGATTGTTTTTGAGTTTCCTTCTGAGTCTGTCTCTTTAAAAGTCTTTTATTAGCAGGGCAAAGCTAATGGTTGTTCTGATAGGAAAGAAACAGCACACTCGCTTGAGGTTTTTTTTTTTTTGTTTTTTGTTTTTTGTTTTTTTTAACTTTTTATTGATTCCTTGTGAGTCACACCTTGTATCCATCAACTCATCTCCCCATCCCCACATTTCTGCCCTTCACCCTTGCAACCTCACCCCCAAGTAAGTCATACAAGCAAACAACAAACAATAACAATAAAGCATAGAGGACAGTAGGTCACAGT
Source organism: Mastomys natalensis (assembly GCA_021653895.1). Lineage (NCBI taxonomy): Eukaryota > Metazoa > Chordata > Mammalia > Rodentia > Muridae > Mastomys > Mastomys natalensis. The sequence goes on along the minus strand of JAJTUV010001870.1, from coordinate 39,250 downwards.
GTGTCCCACCGTATATCCCTCTGTCCACACATCTTCACCTGTAAATGTTCATTGCAATGAGTCGCTGTCTGTTTCGAGATCTCTGGCTTCTGTGACACCATCAATATTGGATACTCATCAGGACTCCTCCTGGCTATCCTTTTTGTTGCCCTGTGTCATGGAGATCCTGCAGCTTTGGATCAGCAGGATTGACCATTTCACACATCCCAAATGCTCACGGATGATATAGATTTGGGGGTGGGCAAATTCAGGATCTGGGCCTGGGTGGTAGCTGAGCTGGTCAGCCCATCCCCAGCTAGGCTATCCAGTGCTGCCGATGGCAGGAGACAGGGTCAGCTCTCCTGGTCTCATGCCACCAAGGATGGCTTACCCACACCCAGGCCTCCAGAGCCAGCTCCACTGTGCTGCCCAGTTAAGGTCAGGGCCTGCTCTCCCAAGTGCTGCAGTCATCGAGGAGCAGGGCCAGCTCTCCCGCCCTCATGGCCCCAGGGCCAGTTCTCCAGACTGCCACCGATGGTGATGGCGAGGGGCAGATGAGTGTCAGGGCCAAGTCTCCCATGCTTTTGCCTTTGAGGCCGGCTCACCTGAACCCCTTCCACCAAGGCCAGCTCTACTGCGCTTGCCCAGGTGCGGCCCACTCCAGGGTCTGTTCTCCCGACTGCCTCAGGTAGTGAGAGGTGATGAGGAGGAGGGCATACCCCCAAACGCACACCACTTCACATCAGAAGAGTGGTAGGGCCAGCTCTCCTGAGCTGTCTCCCTTGCGGTTGGCTCACCTCCCCACAACCTCCCACCCCGCCCACGCACCCGCACCACCACCAAGATCAGCTCTGCTATGCTGTTCAGGCAAGGTGTCAGGCCTGTTCTCCCAAATGCTGCAGCTGGCGAGGGGCAGGGCTAGCTCTCTAGAACTCATGACCCTGTAGCCAGCTTTCTCAACTGCAGGAGGTAACAGAGGGGTGGGGGAAGGGCAGGGCCGGGACGCGTGGGCGTGTACACACACATACACACACACACAGAGACACGCACCACCTCTGTGCCTGTGCCATCCCATAGCAGACAACTGGCAGGGTCAGCTTTCCCACACTGAAGCCTTCCAGGCTGGATCACCCACACCCCTGTCACCAGGACCAGCTCCACTGTGCTCTTTGGTGGAGGCACAGGGCCGGCTTTCCCAAGTGCTGCTGCCGCTAAGAGATGGGGCCAGCTCTCCCTAGAGCTGCATCCCAGGGGCTAGTTATACACAGCCCCTGGATATTCACAAGGTTCCCGGCAGTTGCCTGGACCAGGGACATCCCCATATTCTTCTTATGAGCCACGGTCATCAGCCCCTACCCCTGGCCTTGTGCCTCAGTGACAGCTCGAGCTGGGACCTCATCATGGCCTCAGGTGGCAGGGCTGGCCACTCACAACAGGCTATTCCTCTCCACCCTGGACTTTCCAGTTCCACCTCTCCTCATAATGCTTTAGTTGCTCCACTTCTTTCTCTCCCATCTGACCACCACATACTAGCACATTGTGGTGGCTCCCTCTGCAGACTGGTCACGTGTATTGCAGGCCCTTGGGTGACATCTGTCATTTGTGCCATGTGGCTTGGTGACAAGTGGGTATCTATGGCCTGCCTGTGCCATGCACTGGAGGGCAGGTCTGTGTGTGACTTGGCGGTCTGCACGTCTCTGCCTGTTTTCCTCCTCCTGTGCTGTGCTGCCTGGATTAGAATAGATTTGATTTTCAGGAGTCCTAGGTATGAGTTAGCTCTGGCTATCAAGTCAGGCATCCAGCTAGGATGAACAAGGGATTGCTATTTGTTCTGCCCTGACTAATAATATAAGAACAATACCACCAACAAGTTGGAGTAGGTGTGGCTTTGTTGGAGTAGGCGTGGCCTTGGAGTAGGTGTGGCCTTGTTGGGGTGGGCATGGCCTTGTTGGAGTAGGAGTGGCCTTTTTGGAGTGGGTGTGGCCTTGTTGGAGTGGGCGTGGCCTTGGAGTATGTATGTCATTGTAGGCATGGCCTTGTTGGAGTAGGTGTGGCCTTATTGTAGTAGGTGTGGCCTTGTTGGAGTAGGCGTGACCTTGTTGGAATAGGTGTGGCCTTGCTGGAGTGCTTCTCTTTGCCCATTGCTTGGGTGTAGGGGGTTGTTCTTGGGATTTTTAAGAAGATATATTAATTAAAAAGATTTTTCCCCCAGGGCCTACGATAGACTTAGGGGCCTTACAAAAAATGCTAAGACATCAAGGATTATGAGTGTTGGGGATCTGTTGCTCCCTAGATCTGATGGTGGGTGAGACCACACCATCAGGGTGGGAGAAAGTGGGGTCTTCCAACAACAGCTCTGGTCAGGGGAGGACCTAGCGACAGTCACAACAGGCAGATATGCCAGAGCTTGATGTGAGACGCTGACACCCACTGAAGCCAGGAAGCAGAGGCGAAGGCTTGGGTAGGAACTGCAGTCTTAAGGCCCAGAGCAGGAAGCTCAGATGGAGCCAGCTGAGAACAACAGCTCACTATCTATACAGACCAGGTATAAAAGTGGAGATTTAGAGTCAAATAAATCTCCTTACTCAGGAAGGAGCAAGGTAATGTCTAATTGTGGGGACACCCTGGGAAACAGCGGAGATAACATGGGAGTTATTGTAGATTTGAATGATCGTGAAAGGCACCTAAGTACACAGATCACCCATGTGATCCTATCAGAGTGTATGGATCATTCATGTGATCCTATCAGAGTGTATGGATCACCCATGTGGTCCTATCAGAGTATACGGACCATTCATGTGGTCCCATTAGAGTATATGAATTACCCATGTTTAGGCCTATCAGAGTGTACAGATAGCCATGTGATCCTATCAGAGTGTATGGTTCACCCATCTGTATTTGGATCACCCATGTGATCCTATCAGAGTACACGGATCACCTATGTGATCAGGATTTCACTTCTTTTGTTTTCATCAAAAAGTTAAGACATTTTTTTTTATACGCTTCTTTGTGAATGTTTATGGGAGACCATTGTTTTATATGTATTTCATTTTGTTTGTGGACACAGAGCACCGTGGTATATGTGTGAGGTCCGAGGATAGTTTTCTCCTCCCACCACATGGGCTCCAGGGATCAAACTCAGGTGATGCCACTTGGTGGCAAGCCTCTTCACCCACTGAGCCAGGCTCTGTTACTGTGATGTCATAAAAAAGTGACACTTAAAACTAGAACTAGAAGAAGAAGGAGGAGGAGGAAGAGGAGGAGGAGGAGGAAGAAGAAGAAGAAGAAGAAGAAGAAGAAGAAGAAGAAGAAGAAGAAGAAGACAGGTAAGTAAAGGCGGAGTAATATATGTTTGCTTGCAAGGCTGATGACCTGAGTTTGACCCCTGGAAGGAAGGACCCCTGAAAACTGACCTCTGACCTGCAATCTGCCTGTAGATTAAAAATAACTGTAAAAAAGACTTGGCGATTTTTTTTTGGTGTATTTGTATACGATTGAATTTTTTTTTTTAATTAAAAATTTTTTGTTTCTTAAAACTCTTTAATTTTTTAAACATTTGTATTTCCTGGGAGAGGGCACACACACACACACACACACACACACGATTCCTGGGCATTTCTGTGTCCTAAGCCTCCCCTAATCTGGTGCTTTGTAATAGATGTAGGAAATGCATCAGCCACCGTCCCAAATTGTTGTCGCTGTAATTGGCCACACTGTAAATTCTTACCTCAGTCCTTGCTGCTTAAAAAGACAAGATTATTATTATTATTTTAATCACACATGCCTGTGTATGTATACATGTGCCTGTGTGTAGCTCTGTGAATATGCATGCGGGGCTCTCAGAGGACAGACAAGAGCAGAAGAACCACTGGGGTTGGAGGACAGGGTGTTGTGATCGGCCCCTGTGGGTGCTGGGAAGGGAAGTGTGTCCTCTGGAAGAGCAACGTGTGACTCTTGGCTTCAGAGCCACCTCTCTAACCCCTGCCTGTGTTTCTATAGGATACACGCAGGTCATGAAGATCGGTGCATGTATATGACGTGTGTCGGTGTGTGCGACACAGATGCACTTCGAACTCACTCTGACTGGCATTGCCCTAATGTGAAAACCCAGCAGAAATGTTAATTTTTGCAGGAAACAGGACTGGACTCCGCCATTCCAAAGGAAGCCTCATCTCTATTGGATAGTCCCTGGAGCGCGCGCATGCTTAATCCCGGTTCCATGCAACTGAGTCATTATTTACCAGTTAACACTGACAGTTTAGACATGTCTAATTGTAACCCTGCTTTGGATTCAACAGCAGAAATGATGTTTGGAGGCCCCGCAGGCCTTCCGAGACAGTTTGGGCCGACTGTGCTTCCCAGGGCCGCTCCCTGTGACCCTGACCTCTCGTTCACCCTTGGCCCTTTGCAAACCTCTCCTCCTCACAGGCTAGTCTCTTCCTCTGGTCTCACAAGCGTATCAAATTAATTTTTCTGGAAGAAAAAGGGCAACAAACTCTGATATCAATCATCCGTACAACTTTAGGTAAAATGATCATGCATTTCTTTCTTCAAAATTTGCTTTTCCTTAAGACTGGAACTTTGGGCATGAGAGAAGAGGTGTTGAAAAAAATAATGGTTAAATTTCTGTGCCCAAAGTTGAATTGCCAAAGGCTCCGCCTGTCAGGCCTGGTCAACATGGCGTTCCTTCTATCACTCAGTCCTTGGGCTGCACACTCCCAGGAGGGACGCCGTCCACTGTCCACTGTCCTCTCTCCTCCCCTGTCTCCATCCCATTCTCTTTTGTGGTATTGTGGAGTAGAACCACAGGCCCCACAGGCTTGCTGAAGGGCTCCATCGCTGAACTATACCCCCACCCCTGCCTCTTCCTCTTCCTCAGCAAAAACACCAGGAAAGGAGAAAGAAGGGAAAAGGTGGTTTAGCATGGAAAAGAGTGTCCGTGGGATGGAACGCAATTACACAAGTCCTCATTCTTCTGTTGCCCTGCAAAGAAGCTGCTGGCGGCACAGGCAGTCACGTGAGTGCATGCATGAAGAAGGAGGTTCAGAGAGGAACACACAGAACACGGCAGAGTGTAACCGCAGCTGCACAGGAGGCCTCCCCTCTCCCTCCTTCCCCTCTTCCTCCTTCCCGTTTCCTTCCTCCTTAGCTCTTCTCCTCTCCTGCCAGCCCCTCTCCACCTCCCCAGCAGCGTCCTCCGTTGTTTTGACAGCACAGCCACCAACGCTGAGATCCAATGAGCCACAGTAAAGCTAAGTAATGGTGCTCATTTCTGCGCTTTCCTCTGTTGCCAGCCCTCTCGGTTAGACGCAAGATTGAAAAACAAAAAAAACGAAACAATTATCTACGCTTTACAATCAAAAGTAGTTTTGAAACGTGCCTCTCATTTGCCTTTATTCTAGAAACGGAGAAGGTTCTGTGAATCCAGAGTTCTGCTGCGCTCTAGGAGGTAGTTGAGGAAACAGAAGGGGGAGAGGGAGGGCCCTTAAGACCAGAAGAGCAGCTGCGGGCAGGTTCCCCTGTGCTGTGCACGCCCTAGCAAGGGGGGCGCAGAAACGCGTTAGACGTTAGACGTGATCTCTCGGCACTCCTAAAACTCAGAGTGACCCGACAAGCCGGACTTTATGTGAGGCAGAGTGGGTGTGGAGAGAGGAGGTGCCAGGGACACAGGACACAGGGCTCCACTCAGAAAGAAAGTCTGTGTTGTAGTGTCTCTGAGAGCTGTTTACCAAGGGAAAGGATGGTAGAAATGTACTCATTACAGGGCTGTTGGAATGTCTAAACCTGACTTCAGTGTCTAAGGTGAACAGCCTGTGTAAATAAAACTAAAATGACCTCAGGTTTCTGTCTGCAGTAATTTTCCCTTCTCGGTGCTGTTCTACTTTGGGTGCCAGGACTCCCACAGTGGGCCTGGATTCCGTGATCTGAGTTCCCAGCTCAGCACACCTGTGCGGAAACCCACTTCATCTGAGAAAACTGAATACTTAAACGTTTTAGTTTATTTTTGCTGGTGTGTCTGTGCATGTATGGGCCCATGAGTGAGTGCAGGTGCCAAAGGGGGCGCCAGGCCCTCCGCAAGACAGAAAACACCACTGAGCACTGAGCCATCACTCTAATCTCCTGAATGCGTATTTTAACATTTTGTCTCTTCTTGACACATTCCATGTACAGATCACTGGGGTCTAGCTCTCACACTAGCCCTGTGTTTACAACTGTGATGAGCATTCACAGTGCCTGTGTCACTGCAGGTTTGAGCAGTCGATCCTCAATCCTCGCCAGAGTTATCTATTTACCTGTGGCAGGGGATGGGGAGGGGGGATCTGGGCAGGCGCTATGCCTGAGGGCCTGAGGTACGGTTTCTGACTCTGGGGCTGACACACTGACAGGTCTCAAATAGCAATCACCTAACACTTGTATGATTATAATAAAGGTAAATGGCCTAAAACACACACACACAGAGACACACACACACACACACATGCGGATATACACAGACACACACAGACATATACAGACATATAGACACAGAAACCCACATACACACACACACAGACATACACAGACACACATACATGCAGACATACACAGACACACAGACATATACAGACATATAGACACAGAAACCCACATACACACACACACAGACATACACAGACACACATACATGCAGACATACACACACAGTCATACACAGACACACAACACACATGCAGACATATACACACACAGACACACACACACACACATGCACAGATGCACACAGACACACACATGCACACACACAGACACGCAGACATACACAGATATACATGTATACACACAGACACACAGACATACACACATGTACAGATGCAGACAAACACACAGATGCACACACACAGACACATACAAGTACAGAACTCCCGACACACACACACACACACACACATGCATAGACACAGACACAGACAGACACATGAGTATTATCTAGATCTAATGAGTATTATCTGACGTAATTCTGAGAGTCAGAGTCACAGAGAAATCTGACTAAAGGTGACCTGAGTTTTACTTACGCAGGAGGAGGAGTTACAGCAAATGTCCAAGGAGAATCCGAGGAAGGGCTGAGTTGAGGGAAAACACGGCACGTTACAGAAACTGAGGAGAAGCTGGTGGCTAGAGCAGAGCGCGCGGAGAGGGAAAGGCAGAATGGAATTCAGTGAGGAGGGCGGGGCTCTTCACAGGAAGGCTTTTGGGCCATCTGGGAGGTTTTGATTTTATTCTTAAGCAGTTGAAATATTTGAAGCTGAAGAATGAGAATTCAACTTAATTTCAAGTGGATAAAATAGGGGCTGTGGTTAAAGTACTTGCCGCTCTTACAGAGGACAGTTCAGTTCCCAGCTCCAGAGGTTATGGTGCCCTCTTGTGGTCTCCATGTGCATTGCAGTCACATGAACCCCCACCCCCCTACCCCTCTCTCTCACACACACACACAGTTAAAAACAGACTAAATATTTTTTTTTTTCAGACTGGGCCTCACTGTGTAGGTCTGTCTGCCTGGAACCCTATGTAGACTAGGTTACCTTTGAACTCCAGAGATCTGCCCTGCCTCCCAAGACCTGATCTAAGGTACATTCCATCATGACAAGCCCCCCCCCCCCCAATATATTAAAAATGAATGAAACAACGCAATTCTGGTCCCTACAGGAAGGATGAAGAAGGCTCAGGTTCTTGGAAGTTTTGTTCATAGAATACCACCCCGCAACACCCCAGTACTGGTCCCAGAACCCTACTGCCCAGATGTAGGCTATCCATAGTATTTGTGTAGACTTGACTCTCCCTTGTCACTGAGCCTGGGGTCTTAGCACTGTGCTACAAAGTGCTTAATCTCTTCCCCCGACCTGCCCTCCTTACCACATACCAGTATGTTCTAATGGAGATTTCTCTATACTTTTGACCTTAGTGTTTGGGTGAGATTTGGGGAAAATGACTCGTTAGTCTAATTAATACACTTTTTTTTTTAGCACTTCTGCGCAAACACTAGAGAGAAGTCCCCCCCCCCTCCAGGATTGCAAGTGTTAAGGATCAGACCACCAAGGGATAGATTTACAAGGGACTCTACTCACTGAGCTGAGAAGGCAAAGACAAGTACAGCTGAGCCTTGGAGGAGGAGCCAGATTTCTGAATAAATGAGGTGGATCCAAGATCTAGTCATCTCCTTGGTTATGTGAATTTCTGTCCTTTTTAATCAGAATCAGTGATTGGGATAAGAATATATGCGGGCTTACTAGGGAAGGGGGAGACAGAGGTTCAGTGGTTTGACCTTTGGTAACCAACCTTTATGGAAGTCAACTGGTCACTGAAAAAAAAAAAAGAGATGAAAACCGAACCTCTACAGGATGAGGGAGGGGTCAGCAGAGGAGGGGTCGGTGAGGGTTGGAGAGGGCAATGGGGTAAGTTTGATTAAAATAAACATATATGTAAAAATGTCATAGCAAGGCCCATTGTTATGTATGATTAACATATGCTAATAAAAAAGAACAGATTCGGGGAGAGTTTGTAGGGGTGGCAGAGCCCCCCAACTGTGGTCTGTGACCCTATACAGGCTGCCAGCTAGTGACCCAGGAAGAGCAGTTACTTCGGCTCCATGATGAAGGCGAGACATCTGCCAGGGAGGGCAGTCTGCTTCACAGACTACCATCTGAGTGAACCTCACCCCAAACACCCTCCCAGATCACCCCAAAGGATGCTTGGCCAGATTCTCACATCCTGTGGTCCAGCTGACAGAGAAAATCAACTACCATACCCACCCTCAAGACGGGAAGGCTACGCCCTGCCTCCTAGATAAAGTAGTACTTATAGATATTATTCATTATTTCTCAATAAGGAAGATTTGTCTATCATACCCCATTGAACACTCTTGTATCTCTTAAAACCAATGTATTTTAAAACAGGAAGACTAAAATTAGTGGAGGGAATAAATACCCCTCTAGTCCAGTGTATTTTTATTTTTAAGGAACATGCATAATTTTTTTTTTTTAAATTTCAGAATGATATACTCTACTTGCAGAATTTCATATATCTCATGCTTGACTCCTGGTGAAGTGGGCCTCCCACTGTGTGCTTAGACTTCCCTACCCTCATGAGCAGGTGCTGTGTGCCTACTGTGTGCCTATAAGACTGAATAGAGCATCCTCAGCCTTGATAAGGAACATGAGCTTTCTTTGCCGTCCTTTTCTTGGATCTTAGGTAAATTGGTTAAAAATTATTTGAGTTCTAGAAAATAAAGATAGTGACGGTAAATAATATGTTGTTATATTTTTCTATTCAAAATGTTTATTAATGTTTAAATTGTGAATGTTTCTGTGCACCCAATGTGAGCAGGAGCCTGCAGAGGCCAGTAGGGGGCACTAAAGCACCAGGAACTGGCGTTACAGATAGAAGTTGGTGTGCTGGGAACTGAACCTGGTTCGTCTGCAGGTGTGGTCAGTACTCTGAACTGCTGAGCCTACTTTCCAGCTTCTCATCCCATTTTTTTCATGGTAAATAAAGTGTTTGTAAGAAGAAATACAGCTTTTAAATGTCTTTTCCTAGACAAAAAAATTTACGTGTATGAATGAGTGTCTTGCTTACATGCACGTGTATACTGAAGCCATGGTTGTAGGATCCGTGGAACTGGAGTTACAAATGGTTGTGATCTGCCCAGTGAGTGCTGGGGACCAAACCTGAGTCCTCTGGAAGAGCAGCCAGCTCTTAACCACTGTGCCATCTCTCCAGACCATGGAAACCTAGCTTCCACAATGTTGTACAAATCTTACCTACGATTCTCAGTAACAACATATGGATATGGGAAAGAATAGATGATTGTCTTAGTCAGGGTTTCTATTCCTGCACAAACATCATGATCAAGAAGCAAGCTGGGGAGGAAAGGGTTTATTCAGCTTACACTTCCACATTGCTGTTCATCACCAAAGGAAGTCAGGACTGGAACTCAAGCAGGTCAGGAAGCAGGAGCTGATGCAGACACCATGGAGGGATGTTACTTACTGGCTTGCTTCCCCTGGCTTGCTCAGCCTGCTTTCTTATAGAACCCAGGACTACCAGCCCAGGGATGGCACCACCCACAAGGGACCCTTCCTCCTTGATCACTAATTGAGAAAATGCCTTACAGCTGGATCTCATGGAGGCATTTTCTCAAGGGCGGCTCCTTTCTCTGTGATAACGCCAGCTTGAGTCCTTGGCACAAAACCAACCAGTGCAATGTTATTAACTCTAATTTTTATAGTGTCAGAAATTATAAGTCTTAAACAGCGAGACGGCTCAGCTGTTAAAGTTGCCTGCCATCTATCAAGCCTGACAGACTGAGTCCCACACCTGTGACCCACTTGGTGGAAGGAGAGAAAAGACTCCATGTTGAACTCTGACCTCCACCTGGGTGCCACGGCACACACATGACCCACCTCTCTCAGTAAGTGCAATGAAAAAAATATTTTCAAGCATACAACCAACCACACAAGCTCGTATAAGGCTGGGCTTGGTTTAGAACACAACCCCACCACTGTTTAAGAAGCAGCCTACCTATTTTTAAGAATCCTTTTGGACACACCTACAACGCCATAATAAAAGACAGCAACAGTAAAAGGTCTGGTCTGCATTTCTTCTGGCATCTTGGGGAAGGAATATTTGGAAATGGATTCTGGTTTTTGATTCTTACATTTAGAGAGAGAATAATTCTGGCATTAAGGAAACAATATGATCATTTCCCGCCATGTCATCAGGGTGCTTGTTGGAAGTCTCTGTCATATTTCCCAGTCTGTCTTTCTTCGTGGCTATTATTTTGGGAGCATACAATATTCACAATTCATTGTGTCAAAGAGGAGATTCTGTTTAATATCAATAAATATGCATGACTGTTTGGAGAGACAAGCGTCAAGATGTGACAGCAGGTAGAACTCTGGAGACAATTCAGGACGGTGGTCTGTGGGTGCCATGTCCCCGACCTCATCTACACAAACGTCAAGGCTGAGAAAGAACTTGGACACTGTCTCTGTATAAATCCACCACTGAAACATTTTCAATGGCAGATTAGAAACAGATGGGGAAAACAGTTTATTTTATTTGGAAAATCAGATTCCCTTCTGGGAGACCTGGGTCAACACACATCAGGAGCTGGCTCTGCTCAAGTTTTCTGGCTTGTTTTGAGACTGGAATAAACGGTTTAGGATAGTTCAAGAAAATGTATGTGTGTGTGTGTGTGTGTGTGTGTGTGTGTGTGTGTGTGTGTGGAGAGAGAGAGAGAGAGAGACAGAGACAGAGACAGAGAGAGACAGAGACAGAGACAGAGACAGACAGAGACAGAGAGAGACAGAGACAGAGAGACCATTGGGAGCTGGAAGAAGGCTTGGGATCTTCTGAAGTAGGAATTACAGGCAGTTGTGAGTCACCCCGTGTTGGATGCTGGGAACCTAGCTTAGGTCCCCTGTAAGAGCAGCAAGCAGTCTTAATGGTCGAACCATCTTTCTGGCCTTAGAATTTTTCTTATCTGACCAAACATGAAACTTGACCCTTTTGTAACACTATTTGTTCAATCCACTGTTTGTCTGATTAGTTGTCACAGGACTTTGGGTTGTAGCTAATGTCTTACGTGGTTAAGACCTGACTGAGAATCTTGTGTCTCTCCAGTCTCCCTTCCCATGGTTCAACGCTAACCTTTCTTTCTGAGGATCTTTTGTCTCTCCAGCCTCCTTCCTGTGGTTCAATGCTAACCTTTCTTTCTCTTTTATGACCTTGACAGTTTGGAAAGGACAAGCCAATTATTTTTCAGACTAACCTTCACTTCGTGTCAGAAGTTTCCTCATGATTAGAGTCAGGTTATAGGCTTTGGCAAAAATACCCCACAAAGAATAGGTTCTTCTTAGGATGTCAGTCCAGAAGGTGAAGGAACCTGTCTGTCCAAGCTCTAAAGGCAATCTCTGTGACTGCTGGACAGTGTATTTGCTTAATAACTTTTGCACCTATAAAGTACAATTTTTAGGATTTCTTTAGGGCCAGGGTTTGAAGATGAATCTAGACCAAGGATGTCTGTCTGTAGTGATAGAGTGTCCAGTTCTGTCCAACATGACAGGCAGTGATATGTTTTAAGCATTTACGATGAGGCTGGTGTTACTGAAGACATCCAAAGAGGGTACAGTCAGAATGTCATAACTCTCATAAAAAACCCTGTATGTACCAACATCTCCTAAAATAGACAAGTATCGTGCTTTGATAGCAAGAGATAAAGTTGGGACAGGATCTGGATTTCAAACAAGGTTAGTGCATGTGTTAAGGCTCTTATACTTGTTGAGCTAAAATTGGTTTAGTCTCTTCTACAGTATTTATTGTAAGTTGCATTGACTGTATACTTTCTAATTGTGTTAGTGTGTTGAAACCTGGCATGTCTGTTATGGGGGGTCTATCAACCAGCTTTTGTCTTACTGTCCTGAGTATTAGAAAATCTTGATTCTCTGAAAAAAGCTTGAAAGTGCTGGAAGAGGTGAGTTAGGCTTTAAGCAGAAACAAGAGGATAATGGACTTGATTATTGCTGGTATAACAGCTTTAATTACACTAATTGATAGCACCACTGCTTTTGCAATAGTTTTGACACAAGAAGTTAAGACAGCTACTTTTTTGTTAATCATCTAGCAAAAAATGTTACTAATATGTTGAGTATACAAGAGGATTTATATAGGCATTTGGAACAATGGATTGATGCTTTATATCCTATTCAAATTATCGGATGGAGGTTCAGGGTTTAAGAGTTAGAAGCCATCTTGAGTGTCATGTCAAATACCATTGGAGTTGTGGTACTTCTAAAATTTACAATAGAAATAATAAAAATAATAAAAATAAATAGAAATAATAAAAAATAATAGAAAATAATAATAGGAAAAAGTTTAAAGAGACTTGTAAGGTATTTGGTATAATTCTAACACCTCTCTGGATGTTTTAACTTTGCATAGTGAGATTATGAGTTTAAAGAATGCTGCTCTGCTGAGCTTTGATGCTGCAGATGATGCTGATAAAATTATCCATGGCCTGAGGTCAGTATTTCCATTTTGGTCCAACCTCAGGAATGGCATATATAGCTTGATCAGGCTAGCTCCTTTTGTCCTGGGAATTCTTTTATTCCTGCCCATCATGTTAAAGCTTGTCTCTAACTACATCAACAGGTTGGCAGCCAAAGTACATGACTTGAAACTGAAAATGGACCCCCAGACAGAGCTATTAATTTAACAGGCTGGCAAGCCAAGGACGGGTAAGATTCTGCAGAGCCTTACCAACCTAATACAGAAATGAATTTTATATGGAGTAATGCATATTCCACAATGGGTAAGGAAGGCATTCTTGTCAGAACAACCTAAGACAGGCTCAGTCTGGTTTAAGCAATAAAAAAGGGGGAGTTGTGGAGAGTTTTGGGGGCTGCCTGGCAGGAATCTGACATTGGCCAAGGACAAGGAAATGGGCTGCAGGCAGGATTCTGACATTAGGCTAGAACAAAGAAGTAACTTCAGGCAGAAATCTAAATCCTGGGCTAGAACAAAGAAGTAATTTCAGGCAGGAATCTAAAACTTAATCTAGAACAAAGAAGTAGGCTTCAGGCATGAAAATGACTTTGGGCTAGGACAGGGAAGTAGACTCAGATATTTTGGTCATCCTGATAAGCCCTTAGAAATAGTTATCACCAGAGTGATCATGGGACTCTGTTTATTGTCTTTCATGTTCTTTGACTATCTGGGTTTACTGTCTTGCTTGTTCCTTGACTATTTGCATCTATTGTATTGCTAATTCCTCAACCTAGAACTGACCTTAATACTTGCATGTAATTTAAACGATATAAAAAGCAAAAAAGGAGGAGGAAATCTGGGATAGGGGATTAATGGAGGGATGGGGAAAAGGGATAACATCTGAAATGTAAATAAATAAATTACTGAATAAAAAAGGGGGGACAAATGAAGGGTCAAATAAGCTAGGACTCTCTTTGTGGAGCATACCCTGAGAAACATGGTGTAATATGCTACCATCTTGAAATCTACACATTTTTGTTTTTACTTTGTATTTACTCTGAGTTCCCAAAGACCTTCTTAATTTGTGTGAAGGACTTATTAAGTATCTTAGTAGGGGTTTTACTGCTGTAAACAGACACCATGACCAAGGCGACTCTTATAAGGACAAACATTTAATTGAGGCTGGCTTACAGGTTCAGAGGTTCAGTCCATTATCAAGGTGGGAGCACGGCAGCATCCAGGAAGGCATGGTGCAGGAGGAGCTGAGAGTTCTACATCTTCATCTGAAGGCTGCTAGTGGAAGAGTGGCTTCCACGGAGCTAGGACTAGAGTATTAAAGCCCCCATCCACAGTGACATACCTACTCCAACAGGGCCACACCTTCTAATAGTGCCACTCCCTAGGCCAAGCATATACAAACCATTACACTAAGATTGGCAATGATAGTGGAGCCGGACACATGGATCCAGAAAGCTAAGCAAGGCCTTCCTGACACACCAGCAGTGATGATAGAAAGAACGAAGCCAAGATGTTTTGTTTAAGGTTGATAAAGGTGAGAGTTCTTTTAAGAAATGTTGGAATATGGATTCCCTTTCATCTGTGCAAAACCAGGAAGCAATTGCCACAGTGAGGACCCCAACCGTCTAAAGGGATTAACACTAGGGTAGAGGCCCTTGTTCACTCCCAGAGGAGCTCCCTGAAGTGGTTGCTTTGTGCTCCTGTGGAAGGCTTCCGACAAGCAGTGCTGATTTATAACCGCCTCAAAGACATCCAAAGGGTATTCTCACAGAGGGTCTAAAACCTCTCAAAAATCACACGCACATCCAGCTACTGCAGGGAATCTATGCAGGGAGATATTATCAGAGGAAGAGCTTTGCAGAGCTGAGAACAGAGAACTACACTCAGAGCAGAAGCCTCAGAACTCCTATCCCAGCGGTTGCCTGGGGTTAGGGTAGCAGCCTGGGAAACCTCCATTCTTTATTTCAGCGGTAACTGCTCTGTTTGGGAAGCTCTAGGCAGAGTCAGAGTTAGTGTGACTTTATTCTGTAACCCTAGCCGTTGTGTTGACTGCCCCGCTTTGGGACGAGGGCCACAGTCTGAATCATTCTTAGGAAATGGGGCTTGGTCTGTTTCATGGGTTGGGGCCAGGTGAGCTCCTGCAAGAACCCTGTGTGTTGTCTGGAGCTACGGTTCTTGGAAGTGACTGGGGTTGAAGCACAAGTTCAGGAAGAACGATTGTATACCTCATAAAAGTGGATTCTGTTCTTTTTAAGGTAAACAATAGAAGCTGTGACCCAGACACGCCCCAAAGGCATCCTCGAGGGCATTTCCGTGCACAGATGGGCGTGCACTCAGGCAAGCCACTAAGGAAAGCCGACTTTGAAAAGCTCACGTCTTAAGCTATCTGCTGTGGACCTCTGCAAAGATTCATTTTTCTTGCCAAATATAGCATCCAGTTACCAAGTGGAATTGTAAAAATTTACATTCTCATGAAAATTCCAGTAATGTTTTTCCCTCCTCCACCGTCTTCTTAAGTTCACCACAAGGGGGCACTGTTGGCAGCAAGATCAACAGGAAGGAAGCCGAAAACTGCCTATGTCTAGTGTTTCTTTGCTGTGTGTATGTTTTAAATAACTTTAAATTACTTTCTTTCCGTCCGTAAATAAAAAACGAAAATTTAAGAGCTACTCTACTTACAGTTTATATGGACTTGTGTTTCCATTCACCTCAGATACGTATGGACCTTGTGTGTACTCCATTAATAAAATAAAGGAATCATTGTAAATGTAGCTCCATTTTCTCCCAAATGCTTCCTTTCCCCGTCACGTCGCACACTCCTGCACATCCTGTTTGGAATATTTCCAGCACTTGGAGATGTCTTAGTTTTTTATTTCTGAAACAGCGAAACAATTTTACTTTCTGAATCACACTTTCCTGTCATTTGCTACCAGATCCCAGAGCAGCGAGGGACCTTTCTCGTATCTGGTTCAACTATTGATTTCAGCTGGAATCCATCCTACCCACTGATGACGGGCTCCCCAAACCTGAAAATTACAGAAAGCGTCTCTGCATTTAGGGGAACAATATTATTGACAGGAAAGTTTATGTGAACGTAAAGTCTGCTTCCTTCCCCCGACCCCCGTTTATTGTATTAAAGAAAATAAGTTGTAAATAATAGAAATTAAATTATGTTTACTTGTGGGGGGAAAAGTAAGAGGTGGTGTGGTGGGCTTTATTCTGCAGGGAAAGATCTCCTGGGTAGGAACTAAGACCCGAGAGGACTCAGCGCCCTTTCGCCCCTCACATCTGCATCTCTCAGTGATGATGTCACTCACTTTTTTCTGCTCCTTTCGTTCCTGTAAAAGTGACAAAAAGCTCCTGTGGTCTCCCGCATGTGTCCCGCATGCTACACACCAGGCTGCCGACAGTAGATGCGAACTGTAGCCCTGTGGGTGTATGTCCTGGGTGGATATCTGCGGCACCGGCTTCCGGACTGTGGCCCGGGTACTCTGTAAGCCCGACAGTGGTGCGGGCTAGGGCTGTGTGGGCAGGGAGGGCAAACCAGCGGCTATGTCCTGTCTTGAGTTTCTGCGCTAACTTCTCTGGATGACGTACTGTAACCTAGAACGTGGGTCCGTCTTCTCCCAAATGCTTCCTTTTAGACAAACCCTTTCCTCCCCAACTTGATTTTTATCAAGGTCTTTTAATCGCACAAATAAAAACCGAGCTAGGACACTGGGTGCCTAAGAGCATTTGCGCTGTGAGCATGAGGGCTGCACCCAAATCTCCTGCACCCCATGAGAAACGGGAATGGCCACACATGTCTGCTGCATCCAAATCTCCTGCACCCCATGAGAAACAGGAATGGCTGCACATGGCTGTAACAGCAGCGTTGAGAGGTGGATCCCGGCAGCCTAGGACACAGCTGAGAGAGAGAGAGAGAGAGAGAGAGAGAGAGAGAGAGAGAGAGAGAGGGCTGTCTCACAGCAGTGAGGTGCAGAGCAATGGAGGAAGACAGCTGGTGTCTTACTCTGGCTTCTAAGTGCAAACCACACTCACGTGTACCACACTCACATGTATCACACTCACGTGTACCACACTCACATGTATCATACTCACATGTACCACACTCACATGTATCACACTCACATGTACCACACTCACACATACCACATACACATGTACCACTCTCACATGTATCACACTCACAATGTATCACAGTCACATGTACCACACTCATGTGTATCATACTCACATGTACCACTCTCACATGTATCACACTCACATGTACCACACTCACATGTATCACAGTCATGTACCACACTCACATGTTTCACACTCAGTGTGTACCAGTCTCGCACATACTACACTCACCTGTAGCATACTCATGTGTACCACACTCACACATACAAAGACTCCACGAGGCTGTCTGTTCCCTCCAACCACCTATGGCATCACACCTCTCAGTATCCAGATCCCTCCTCTCAGCTGAGGATGGCCAGATGGGATTAAATAGGCTAATATTTGTATGAGAGTAAACCATTACTGTAAAAAAAATAAATAAGGGCCAGTGAATATTTTGGGTTAAAGGCAAAACTATTTTAAGCATCATGGGCCATGCGCGTATCTCCCACCCAGCATTTAAAACCACAACGTGAAGCTGAGCTCATGGAGGGACCCAAGCTGGGCCGCAGACTAGATTTTATTCCTGTGGGCTTTAGTTTGTCCGTCTTTGATGAGAGGTAATGGGGGAAGACCTGTGGGAAGCTGAAAAAGGCCCCAGAATCCACCCAGGCTTGACTACAAGTGGGAGACAGAGCGAGGGAAGTTTCCGCAAGCATCCTTGACCTTGTGTGAAGGACTGAAGAAGGCTGTCAGCGGGTGCTCGAGCCTACGCCAGCTGTTGGGTGGTCTCACAGCTCTGGAGAACAGGACTGCGTCTCTTGCACATTCTTTGGGAGGAGGATCCTTTCAAATATGTGTCCACCTTCCGTCCTCAGAGCAGGGCTTCTCCAGTGTTTTCTGTTTGTGACCCTTTCTGGTCTGAGAAAGGTAGGCCACCCTGGGTGTATAAGTAGACAAAACAAGTATATAAATCAATTGTTTACTTGCAGTAAGCCGTCGGGTTTTGGAAACAACTCTTTGATGCATATGTAGTTTTTTTGTTTGTTTGTTTGTTTGTTTGTTTGTTTTTGGTTTTTCGAGACAGGGTTTCTCTGTGTAGCCCTGGTTGTCCTGGAATTCACTCTGTAGACCAGGCTGGCCTCGAACTCAGAAATCCGCCTGCCTCTGCCTCCCAAGTGCTGGGATTAAAGGCGTGCGCCACCACCGCCAGGCTATATAGTTTTACCATTCACTACAGACGGAATCGTTTGCACATTATTTGGACGGCTGTGCGTGTCTGTTTGATTCGATACAATTTGATATGCACGGAGGTAGGAAGCACTCCAAGTCTTCTTTCCATAATTAGACAATTGTGCTTCCACAAGAGGAAGCTTCGTACAGACGGTCAAACACGACGGTTTGTAACATACAACAGTTTTAAATCTGAGATGGGCACGTGGTGAAGTGTTCGCTAGCCGTGTGGCCTGCGGCACAAAGTGTAGCTGTCGTGTGTTAGCGACTGAGAAGCCCTGGATCTGTGGAGGCCGAACAGCTGCTGCAGCCTCAAGGACCGCGGGGACACTGGAATGCTGCATGTCCAGAGCCTCATTACAGTTATATCTTAGGTGACCTCTCCTTACTAAGAAGCCATTCACCCCACACCACCCCAATGTCCTGATCACACACGGATAAAACCCTTCTGGAATATATTCTCTTAGCAAACTCCCAATTTTCTTCCAGTGAAATAGCTCGGGGTCATCAGAGAGCAGCCGAGCCTACAGCCAAGTCTTTCTTCTCTGCTTCTCTGTGACTGCCTATGTAACGTATTTGAAGTGTCTTTACTGAGTTACTATGACAATCTCATGAAATATTCCTTTTGCATTGGAACACTGGATTTGGGGGTTTACCTAAATCCATGTTTCCTGGCCATGGACACACATATTTGGCCCCAGAATAAACTACCTCTTGTTCTCTTTGAGGTGAGATTGAACAGACAGTACTAAGACTGTAAATAAGTTTCTCCAAACAGCACAGGTTAAGTTTTGTCTGAAACACCTCAGATCTATTCTGTGTTGGATTGTGAGTTAATTTCTGCCCGTGTCAGAACCTTTCCCTGTTGCTGACTTCAACTCAACACCGTGCGGAGTCAGGGCCTACAGTTTGCAGACGCCTGGCTCAGAGGCCAGCTGTCCTTGGAGAGTGCATTCATATTCATTTTCTTTGTGTTGCTATTTTAAAAATTCTCCTATGATTTATAATTACAGCAACTTAATTGTTCTCTATTAAAAATGTCCACCTTAGGTTCTGGGTTCTTTTGAGGTCAGTGAAGCCCTTCGCATATACATTTATATTCAGACCTCAGATCTATCAGATGGGACACCGCCACCATCTCAAAGCGTCCCACCCTACTCTGCACAAATCAGTTTCAAGTCCGTCCATAATTTCACTTCTCCTTCAGACAAATATGCCTGTAACTCATTAAAAACTCCGGGACTTGCATCAGCCAGCAAGAACGCCAATGAGCTGCACACTTCTAACTGATGTTTTCATTAGTACCGCAGGCGCTGGGCCGGCAGAGGCGGTTGCACTCAGCATTGTCAGCTTCTGCACTCTGTGTAGTCTGGCCTGATCGCACCTGGCCTCATCCTGCGAGGATCTTTCAAATCTCGGATCTGAATGGAAGAAATAAATATTGGTTGCATTCTGGGATTGCCTTCTAGGCTTGGTCGTGCCTAACTCTCACATCTCTCGCTGTGGTCTAAGAATCATCAGATCTTTCTTCTGAAAGGTCTCACAACGTCTCACAGTCAGCCTTCGAGAGAGAAGGGCTTCCTTCCCTTAGCCATTAATTCACAGAGGACCAGGTGTGTTCAGATCCAACGGAGCACGGGTTCTATGGATAGGATCTCTTTTTTAAAAGAAACATGGTGGACCATTTTCTTTCATCTTTTAAAAAAGGTTTTTATTGTTGTGTGTGTGTGTGTTCAGATGTCAGTGGAGGCCAGAAGAAGGTGTCAGATCCCTTGGAGCTGGAGTTACAGGAGGCAGTGCACTCCCTGAAGTAGCTTCTGGGATCTGATAGTACAGGAGCTTGCCATGGCTGAGCCATCTCTCCAGCCCTCACCCCAAGTGGGGAGAGATGTGAACGCGCCACCCTTTGACTAAAGAGGTGTACACTTGCTTTTCTTTGGTCGGCTTAGTGAAAGTCTACCACTTCACCACACACTGGAGTGTTCCAGCAGGGAAGACTCCTGGCGATTTTCGAGAACACTGTGGCCTCCACGGTCTCCAGGGCCTCGTCCTTGCATCTGGAGAGGCCCAGGCTCTGCAGATTTTGTAAGTATAATTGAAGAGTCTGATTATGTCTTGGTTGCTGTAATTAAGCCATTTTTTTTTTTTTCACAGTACCAACAACAATTAGCTTTAAATGTTTTGTCCTTCCCATTAAGTGGTTAGTCCACTCTGGCTAACTCAGCCTTCTTGAAAGAACTCTTCCACTGTGTAGAGACTGTTGGTATCAGGCCCGAAACCAGTGACATCACATCTAAGCAGCCCCTATATCTTGGCCAAAGCAACCATCATACACTCCCAGAATCCACCTGGCTACCTCACCTTTACCTGGGAAAAGACTACGTCACTGCCCATATAAATAGGCAGAACTCCCTGACCTTGCTCTCTTTCTCTGCCATCTCCTCCCGTTTCTCTCCCTACCTTTGCCCTCTGCCCTGAATAAACCCCCCTCCCCATGGAACCGTTTGGTCTGGTGTGGTCTGTTCTAAGCTGCGTGCTGAAGTCTAACAGAGACGACATGTGTAGGAACATTCTTTCCCAGTTCCAGACCTCTGCCAGTCATGTCCCCCAGAGAGGAAGCCAGGAAGGCAGCCAGGTGAGAGGGCACTTCATGGGGGAGGCCAAGAGGTCCCACATGGCCGTCTACACTCCAGGAAGCCCCAGAGATGCACATAGCATAACTTAGTCCAAGCGTAAGGCCTCAGAACCAGTAGTGATGTAAGGGTCTGTTGTTTGCCAAAGAATGATACCCCAGACTCGAATAGTATGCAAAAGCAAGGAGCATTTTATTCTGTAGAAGATCAGCATGGAGGGAGTCCCTCATTCCAAAACGGAGAGACAACCAGCTGAGCTCGAAGGCTAGATTTCATGCATGTTAGGGGATTCTGGGGTAGGCGGCCTTTATCTTACTCCATCTCTAAGGGCATTCCATTGCCAGGGTGGGGGCCGGAACCTGTTACCCGGAAGGTCTGTAAACTTGCTGACCCCTGGTCCTTGCTTTAGGCTAGGTGGCTGGGCACCTTCTGGTTTCTGACTAGCTGCCTGAAGCCGGTTTTTTTTTAGCTGACTTGCCTGGACTTGCCCAGTTCTTAGGTCTAGTCTCCTAGACTGCCAATTTGAAACCTGTCATGGAGTCAGTGTTTTATAAAAAGATAGAGAGAAGAGGAATATGTTTGGTGGATGTGTAGTCAGGTATGGGAAGGGGGTGCCTCCGAGGGCCCATGCTGAGGCATCTCTTCCCCGTGAGGGACCTGTCAAACGAGGGTATAGTATAGAATAGAGTTTATTCAGGGCATGGAGAGGGGAGTTGAGAGGGTAGTAGAGACAGAGAAAGGTGGGGGGGTGGGGGGGTGGGTAGAGGTCGGTCATGAGCTCATGGAGAGAGAGAGAAGGGGAGGGGAATGGGGAGGGGGGAAGGGGCAAGAGGACAGAGTGGGAGGAAGAAGGCAAGAGCAAGAGAGAGCGGAGGGAAAAAGCAGCCCCTTTTATAGTGAGTCAGGCATACCTGGCTGTTGCCTGGTAACTGTAGGGCGGGGCTTAAACAAAATGCTAACAGTCAGCCTAGCCTTCTCAATGTAATGGTGCACCTCAAAACCCAAGGCTGAGAGCTTAGGTACCCAGTGGCCACTGGTGGGAATCCAAGAGTCTAGGGGCAGAGGTTCTGATGCCCGAGCAACAGGAAATGGTATCACCCCATTTTATTATGTCCACATTGTCTTAAGGATTTCCCATTAATGCTTTCAGGTCTCCCTGACTGTACCCCAGTGCTCTGGGTCCCTAGCCGTGGCCATGAGATGCTGCTCTCAGTCCAGCTCGGTGACCACAGTGCTCACCTCTCTAATTTTCTCAACAACAAGTTATATTTACCTGTTTCTTTGCACATACTTAAAAAAATGGGCCGGGCAGTGATGGCGCACGCCTTTAATCCCAGCACTTGGGAGGCAGAGGCAGGCAGATTTCTGAATTGGAGGCCAGCCTGGTCTACAGAGTGAGTTCCAGGACAGCCAGGGCTACACAGAGAAACACTGTCTCGAAAAACCAAAAAAACCAAAAAGAAATAATAATAAAAATACAATCTTAAAATATTTTGTTTATTTTAATGAGATCATGCCTGGTTAGTTTTTTTTTTTTTTTCCCAACCTGATGTGGGGCGAGCTATAGACTTTTGAGAAAAGGAAATCTCAACGAAGATATGTTCTCACCAGGTTGGCCTTCGGGCAAGCTTGTGCGTCATTTTCTTCATTAATGATTTATATGAGAGGGTTCAGCCCACTGTGGGCCGTGTAATCAATCCCTGAGAGGGTGCCCTGGGCTGTAGAAGAAAGCAGGCTGAGCAAGCTAACAAGCAGTATCCCTCTGTGGCCCCTGATTCAGTTCCTGCCTCGAGCCCCTGGCCAACTTCCTTAGTCATCTGAGATCACCATGACCAGGATGTGTAAACTCAAATAAACTCTGTCCTCCCCAGGTCGCTCGGGTCCTGGTGTTTTATCACAGGAGAGAAACGCTAGTGTTTCTTAGTTAAGACAGTCGCAAGATAATTCTAGGTTCCGGTCTGACGTCATCAGACATGCAGCACGCATGCTCCCCTCGTATCCACGCCCCTACTTCGCGGCCTTCTTCCCTTTCTTTGTCTTTGCAAATTGTCTCTTCTAATCCCATGTATTATGGCTTGTTTTTTAACGCTTGCTGGCCATGGTGTAAAGCTACTTAAGAAGTACTAGAAATAGATTTCTCTTCATAAAGGGCACTTTCCCTCTTCGGAGGAAGAAGGCGGAAGGCTTTCCCCTTCGGTCTCATGGGGAATTTATTAGCAGAAGGCAGTTGTAGGTTGTTTCCGTTCGCTCCTGGCTTCAGGTTTGTTGAGAACACCACGCTCCCTCTGTCCATCTTTGTGATCTAAGCACTTCAGGACAGTCACGGTCTTGTCCAACCTCGGGTCCCAGCTGCGCCCACTGCTCAGAACGTAACAGAAGTCTCCTGGGTTGAAGGTTGTGTTCTTGGCAGAGCCTCTGGAGTCCAGCACATGACGCATGCTCATTGGCTTCTATGAGCTCTGCTTCCTTCGGAACAGTCTCCCATGGCAAGCTTAATCATTACAGATCTCAAACAGCCAGTGCAGCTTGGAAGAACAGGGTCTGTTCCGCCTCTCCGCATTCATTAAGAAAACAAAGATGTGCTGTGTCACATGTGTGCCAGTAGGTGGCAGAGACGAGAGAGGCCATGTCTGCGCTCAGTGAATGATTAGTCTTCAAACACTCCCTGAAAGAAGCGAGCCTGGGGTGATCCAACAGTCTGGCGCCACGCAGACCCAATGGCTCCCAGGACCAGGGGCCAAGCTAGAGACTAGAAGAACCTTGCCTGGGGGATGGGGGGTGGCGCAAGGAGAGAGCTTGAGACACACAGGCCTGGGGGTGTAGACCATACCTGAGAAGACCCCTGGCAGGCTCCATAATGCACAAGTGGGGCATAGCACTCCCGAGACCATTCCTGAGACCACCCCAGACACTCAGAGACCCCAGGTGCCGCTAAGAGGGACAAGTAAGCGGTGGAGAAATGGAAGAGAGAGAAACAGGACATGGACACAGTGAAGAGAGGCAGAATTGGAGACTCGAGGGTAGTGAGGAACAGCCAGATGTCACCTGGGCCCGTGGTGGGGTCCTGGCCTGTGCTGTCATTGGGAGATACATCTGTGTCTGTGGCTCTGCAGCTGCAGGGTGTGTTACCAACAAAGGTCAGGTAGATGTCCTGATCTGGGCTGCTGCATGGGGACTTGCTGATATCTGAGGGCTTTGCAGAACTGGCCCCACTCTCACCTGGACATTATGGGAGAGCTGGCCCTGGGAGCATGGGATCAGGA